>CM034154.1:630445178-630582678 GCA_019776745.2 Taxus chinensis | reverse complement strand
ACCTTTATTAATGCAATTAAAATATTCCTACATAAAAAATCATTACTGTATTTTTCTAAGTAAATAAATTCAATCTATATATGACAAAAATTTTCCTAGATAATTATGAGGATTAATATGGTTTGGGTGTGTCATTTTGTGGGCGTTAAATTTTGTATCAGAGTCATGGGTTCAACGCTTGGACCCTGGGCACACCTAGAAAATATGAATTAAAAACAAATAAGCCTAACACAACTCTAAACCTAGTACACACAACTATGCATGATGTTTTGAAACATAGAAATTTTAGAAAACTAAAAACAAAAGCTTAGATAATTATAAACTAACTCTTGCCTTGGTCTATGCAGGAGGCGCAAACCAAATGAGGGGTTCCTACACGTGGATCTAGATCTACCAGCCCCAGATCGGGTAGTAGCTGATATCCTACACCAAAATTGCAAATGATACAGGAGGTTAATACCGCTATACGCAGAGGATCGATAGGACATGGAGCTGTCGGTGGAGGCTCGTGTGCCTTCACGTCACAATACACAAGAGAGCGAAGAGAAATCCCACGTGGAGTCAATTTTATATGAGACATCTCCTAGAGAGCTCACAAATTGATATGTGATGCACACAGACAAGTCTAGGAGTCCTTGGCCAAGAGTTGATCATGTAGAGAGGCCTAGAGGGCGATAATCGTCTGCAGTGGAGGACATTAGAGAGATACTGAATTTGCACCAGCCTCATTTTGCTAGAGACACAAGAAGATTTCAAGCTGAGGCATGGTTGGTTAGCTTGAGCAGATGCTTCAAACTATGCCCTTGTTCTAGCATCACGAAAGCTCGTCTTGGCATCCACCTTCTGAGACACAGAGCTGGAGTATGGTGCAGGACTGAGGAGCAGAAGCTCCATGTTGATTTCTAGGAGGTTCATTTAGCAACACATTTATGAGTTCCATGATCTGCGACAGGCCTCCATGATGTTGATTATACCAGATCTCTGAGAAACTTCACAACAATGGACAACTCAATAACATAAAGCTTTATAATAGTTAATATGCTCCTTCAAATAGAAGGTGTGCTTCAATGGAGGCCCAGATCAGCACATTTTCACATAATATTTGAGAATCTAGCACGAAGGATCGATTTAAAAAACTCAATTAAAAACAAAAATCTCTTGTCAATCACGCCTAAGGTTAACCCAAAGAATTACAAACAATGGTTATCAACAAATGACAGTGGAGTGATTTTAAATTGTTTTGTCTCATCATAGGATGAAGGATCTTCCTGAAATGAAATTGTAAATGCCACTAAATTTTCATAGGGAGGAGATCCTATGTGATTTCACAAAGATTTCAATGTAATATTGCAATAGGAATAAAAGAAAAAATTTGTAAACATTCTGAAACAAAGTAGACTCAAATTGATAGCTATTGAACACAAATTAATTTCAAAATTGCTTGGATTCATCAGCAGGGGATCAAAGCTTCCAGAGCAATCTCAGTGCTTGTCCATGGCTATAAATTTGTAACCAACTTGACATGATAGAAAATATAAGACAGAAGGAATTAACCAGGTATCTCAGATTGGTCTCTCAGGAAGACGACTTTCCCAATTTTTTTCTTAAGAATTTAACCCCCAAGACCCTTTGCAAGAGTATTCTCATTGCATTTATACATTTTACTCAATCAATTTTCCCCCTAAAAGAGAATAATATTCAAGGTACCTTTGCTTGTAACCAATTTTCCTCATAAAGTGAAATTTAACAAAATCACATCTGAAAGCTGCTAGGTGGACCAATTGTGAATTGATCACATTTCTTGGGCCCTCAACTAATGACTAGGATGCCATGCCACAACCTGTTGGCATTCCTTCTAATCATTATGATTCTGTCATGTGAGAAATCCCCTTTTTAATCATTTTCCAGAGGCTCTGCATAGCTGGATCTGACAAATAATCCTTTTCGCTCTCGAGGCAACACCTTTTTCATCTTTTGGACCTGCAACTTTCATCATTTCATCCTTTTCCCTTTCTTTCCTCTGTAACTTTGTCCCACATCCAACTTCTTTGGTAATATCTATTTTTACAAGTGTTTGAGCAATTCCAACTTCAAAATATCGATCTTAACAATCCTTGGATTCACAAATTAAGTTTCAAATCCATTCAATGGCACTTTGCAAACAAAAAAGACAAGGTATTTCATCAAAAAATGATGAAAAACAATGCGTATTCAAATCTCCAAAATTCATGGAGAAAAAATGGCAGAAAAATAGGTGAAATGCACAACTATTATTGATTATGCCCCTTCTCCACTTTATTTTATAGCCATCCACGTGTTTTCTTGGTACAACTACAAAGGGGAAGTACAAGGGAAATTTTTCAAATAAGCGCGGGCCTTCCACGTGCCCTAGGCCCAAGAAAAATGTCTTTTGGCCTTTGAAAAAGTCTTAGCAAAAAAGGATCTAGCAGAATCCTCCACGTGTCTCAATGGTGCATTTTGAGATTGTCCCTGAAATTGGAGACCCCAAACAAGTGCAGGATCACCACACATCTCAATCCGGAAGAGTTGTTAAAAAAATTGAAGGATCAAGGGAAGGCGCCATGTGTCTAGGGTTTGAGATAGTTTTCCTTGGCTGTTGAAAAGTCCAAGCAAGGGCACAAGTGAGCGAAAGCCTCCAAGTGTCCTCGTGGCACTTCTTTAAAATAAAATTTAAGGATCGGTCCCAAAATAGGCACATCCCTCCACGTGTCCCATGCCTTTCAAAATTTCTTTGAAAATTATAAGTATAGAGCGGATCCGGTGGAAGCCTTCATATGTCTCCCTTTCACAATTGTTAAGGTGTGACCCTGAGGTAGATCCTCAAATGAGCCCTATCCCTCCACGTGTCCATGGCCTACCAAAACTATACCAACCACATAAAAAAATTTCTAAGTCTAGGAAAGGCAGCGGAAACCTCCATGTGTCTCCTCGGCGCAACTCCAAGTCCAAATCAAAAAGAAAATTTTCTGAAGAGGGTTGGTCCTCCATGTGGACAAGATTTGAGTTGAATCGGGCCTTAGATTTTTCAAAGTGCCCCACCAAGCTGCATCCAACCAAAAAGGGCCACATTTCAACATATGCTGAGATATGAATTTGACCAGGAAACATACACCCGTCAAACCGTAAAATGCAGGAAAATCACCATTTGTGCCCAGAAATGAATCCTTCTTCAAGGAAAGAGAATTTGGAAATGTTATAAGGCCCAAATATGATCCTTTGAAAAAGTCTCAGCAAAAAGGGATCCAGCAGAATCCTCCGCATGTTTCAATGGTGCATTTTGATATTGTCCCCAAATTTGGAGACCCCAAACAAGCACAGGATCACCACGCATCTCAGTCCGAAAGAGTTGTTAAAAAATTTGAAGGATCAGTGGAAGGTGCCATATGTCTAGGGTCTAAGACAGTTTTCCTTGGCCGTTGAAAAGTCCAAGCAAGGGTAGAAGTGAGTGGAAGCCTCCAAGTGTCCTCGTAGTGCTTCTTTAAAATAAAATTTAAGGGCCAGTTCCCAAATAGGTGCAGTCCCTCCACATGTCCCATGCCTTTCAAAATTTCTTTGAAAATTCTAAGTATAGAGCGGATCCGGCGGAAGCCTTCATATGTCTCCCTTTCACAATTGTTAAGGTGTAACCTTGAGGCAGATCCTCAAATGAGCCCCATCCCTCCACGTGTCCATGGCCTGCTAAAACTATACTAGCCACATGAAAAAAAATTCTAAGTCTGGGAAAGGCAGTGGAAACCTCCACGTGTCTCCCCGGCGCAACTCCATGTCCAAACCAATAAGCAAATTTTATGAAGAGGGTTGGTCCTCCATGTGGACAAGATTTGAGTTGAATTGGGCCTTATATTTTTCAAAGTGCCCCACCGAGGTGCATCCAACCAAAAAGGGCCACGTTTCCACATATGCTGAGATATGAATATGACCAGGAAACATACACCCGTCAAACCGTAAAATGTAGGAAAATCACCATTTGCACCTAGAAATGAATCCTTCTTCAAGGAAAGAGAATTTGGAAATGTTATATGGCCCAAATATGATCCTTCGAGCTTTATCTAATCATGTTTCCATATATATTTGGGACAAAATGTCAGGGACGACAAAACATGACTGTGGAAAATGGAAGGAAGGGTAAAACTTGAGTTTTCACCCAAGTTACAGATATTTTCACATGGACAGAGGAACGAAAAAGAAATTCTAGATTCAAAGTGATCCTCAACCAAAAGAAGGGACTAATCATGGAAACCAAATGGAGAACAGAGTTTTCATGCATCAATATGGGGAGATAGAAAACACAATAGATCCCGCAAACTGAAGAATTTCAATGATAAACGGGGCGAGACCAAATTGAGCACCAATAGAACTAATTTAAAAGTTCCCTTCAACTATTGTATGAGAGCGTAACCTAAATTGAGCACTAAGGTTTTGGGTGTTTCAAATAATATTGAAATATTATAAATATGCATTGAATATATATATATATATATATATATATATATATATATATATATATAGCCTCAATATAGCATATATTGGGTTATAATTGCAAAATTATCATGATATTTTAAGATAATTAGTACACGAAATAATACCAGTATTATAATTCATGGCATAATAATTCATTCAATGCTAGATAAGTACAAGAATTAGTGTGAATCTAGTAATGAACTCCAAAGTTGAAACCACAACAATAAAATGATTATACCCTTGTTATATCAAACAAAAAACACACGTAAAATTCTTATAACACAAGTTACCTGTTAGATTATTTTGTACCTCTCTCTGGTTTGTATGAAGTAATTAAAGTATGCATAGGAATAATATCAACTTATTAGAATGGACTACTTGGTTGATAGTTATGTGCTCTAGTCGTGTTTTTCTTCCTTGCTCATAAACATGCGTAACTTTCCCTTGTTAAAACCTTTTATGTTGTCATGCCCTTTTCCTTTTAACTTGATAGGTGTATAAATTGTGATCTTTTCAAAGATATTCTCTATATCCAGTCCCATGAGAGGCACCTTTCTTGTGGTTGGGATAGGACATTCATAACCTAGGCTTATTGGCAAGCTTAGGCAACATATGTTAAGGATATGGAGGAATTTCATAATCCTCTTTCCTTTTGGGGAACCATGATGATGTCCCCCTTGTCTTTTGGGAAAAAAATGGGGCTGGTTGTTTTCATAAGTTTCAACACAAATTTTTGGTGTGGTACTCTTGTAAATTTTTAGTTGGGCCTTTCTTGTTGCCTATTTTCCCCTAGCTTGCTTGAGTGTTGTTATGTGTTATAATATTATATATTTTGTTTATTTTAAGATTATTTTGAGCTAGGGTGGGCTTAAAATCAACAATTTTTTTGTGTTTTGTAGAGATAATGGAACCTCTTCTGACGATATGATAGTATGGGCAAGAATTGTCTGTCACCAAGAAATGGAAATGCTTCATACTTTATTGGGGGGTTCCTAAAATTGGATTTTGTGGTTGTGTGTTACAATTTTTGGTACCAATTTCAAGTTATGGAAACCTTCTAGCCAAGAGCATTCTTAGTGTCACCATGAAAATTCAAAAGAGTCTTTCCGAATTATATAAAGTACCTCCAATGAATAGTCTTCATGCTTGTAAACACTTTTGTTAAAATTACGTGTTTTCTTATTTTAAGCCTAATTTTGTTTGGCCCTGAATTAGTTGGTCATATAAGAAGGTGTCAGTATTTCATGTAAAATTTGAAGGTCATGATTGGTAGTTGTTAATCTTGTGTAAGATAATGAAATTTGAAGTGTAATTCAACCCAAGTGGAAGTCTTATCTTCCTTTTATCGTGTGATGTATCCATGTGTAGCTACGTGGACACCTTGTGTACTTCAATTTTCCTACTCTTCTTGGACCTTAGTTGCCATTCATTGGGATTCCATCGACAATTTCTTATTTAAATGCTCTGTGTTATAACTTGGTTAACCTCATAGAGATTATTGTGAAGGTTGTATGATTTGTTTCCCTATATCTTTCTGTGACTTCAAAGAGGAAGTCAAGTCTAAGGGGAAGCGGATGTAATTCCCACTTCTCTTCGACACTTATTTTTACTATGATTTTTATTATGGTAGATATAGACAATAACTTATTGTTATATCTTGGATAGCTTATAGATAGACATGATGGACGTTACAATTGTTATGGTGTTCTGATGACTAAATTTGGATTATTAAACTAACCCTTGTTAGGATAAATTTTATTATCCTATTATTAATTATGCATAGTAGGATTATTTAATTAATTTTATTAATTAAATAATAAATGGTTATACTGTTGTATGGTTAATCAACCATATTTGTCTGTATTCACATTGTTATATTGTTTTAAACAATATATTTGTTTTTATGTAATTTTGCTTCCCGGATGTTATTGGAAGCTTGTTTATTCTGGTTTTTGGTTGCACCTGTGCAACTCATTTTCCCGGATGTATTTGGCTGTGCAATATCTATAAATATTGCAGCCCATCCTCTGTAATTTTTTACTGATTGAGATCAATAAAATCTACACAGGCTTCCGTCCCTGTTTCTCAATCAACATTTGGTACCAGAGTGAAATTCTGGCCCTGTGAAGGTGTGGAAGAGAGAGCAGCAGAGAGAGAGGAGATTGGAGACATGTTTGCAGCATTTGAGAGCCTGTGCAGCCTCGTGCAAACTCCCAGCCCCATCTCTGCCTCCCCCACATCCGCCTGTTCCTTCCAGGTACTTGGAAGGCAAATTTTTTTTTGCACTGGTGCACTCAGCACCAGGCAAAATTTGCTACAGGTATTGAAAATAATTTAAAAAAAAAATTTCCCAATCAGGGTTTTGTTTTACTGTATTTGGAGGTTGTTTTGCTTGTCTGTATATGTACCTGTAGTGATCAAGTATCAAACAGAGCAAAGAAAATAAAAAAAAGAGAGGAGGCATTTTTCTTGATCCAGCAACCTGTACAAGGAGAAAAAAGTGTTTTTTTGAGAGCATATGCGCCCTTTGCTGTCCCCCATGGCCTGTGTAAGCAAATAACCACAAAAAATGCGGCCCAGGCAATAAAATTCAGCGCCCAGGACAAAAAACGCGGCCTGCATAGCAAAAAAAAATGTTTTTTTGAGCTTTCCCGCGCCATTTGCTGCCCCCAGCGCCTGCAAAAAGGAGAAAAAAATGTTTTTGTGAGCACATTCATCAAAAACGCGCCTAGGCAATACCAGGCGTGGCCAAAAGAAAAAAAAAAACGCAGTCTAAGGCAAATATACAGCAAAAAAGATGCGCCCCAAGTAAAAAAACGCGCCCAACAACAAAACACGCGGCCAGGCATTGGAAAAACGCGTCCAGGCAAGAAAAAATGTGGCCAGGGCAATAAGAAACAGTGGCAAAGGAAAAAACGCGCCCCAAGGAGACAAAAAACGCGCCCAAACACAAAAAACGCGGCCTGCACTTGTAGATCAGTGCGTGGAAAGGAAAAAATGCGGCCATAGGCGAATACAAAGGCGTGGAAGTGAAAAGAAAAGCTCCAGATCCATTTTTTGGGAAAATACAACCCTAAAAACGCCCCTTCACCAGCATGCGCCACGTGGCATTCATTTTCCAAGAGGTAAGTCAATTTATTTGTCAATAAATACAAATTGCTTCCTTCCATAGTCCAAGCGCCCCAAGTGGCCAAGTTGGTTAGTGCATGTGCCTTAGAAGTGAGAGGTTTGAGGATCAAATCCCACCAAAAACACTCAAAAACTCTCCTTTTGCATCTGGCGGATTTTTTGGCGGAACTGCTAAATTTAGCAGGCTTTTTTGAATTTAGTTACGACTAACTAAATTTAGCGGAGAAATCCCTAACTTAGGGTAAAAAAAAAAAATTCTCCTATTTGGTCTGTTTTCTCATTCCAGACATTTTTTGCAAAAGGAGACCCACCTAAAAATTGCATTTTCAGCTATTTTTTTGCAATTTTTAGCATTTTGGGTTCAGGAGGCCACCAGGACCCCAAAACTGTAATTTTTTGCCTGTCATTCAAATTGTATTGTATATTGTACTAATTTGCAGGTTGCCATAGTCAACTACAAAACTTTGTAACTGCTCAGAAACTGGCAGAATTGTAATAAAAAAAAGTAAAATTGGTTCTGTAACACTCACGAGATCCTAGATCTCATTCGCAGCGTTCGGTATATACAGTGCCTCTGGGAAGCGCTTACGGGTAAAGCCGTCGCGACTACTACTGCACTTAACGCCTAATATAGCTGCAACAACGTCGTCTGGGCATCGTCCCTATAAATCGACGGGGAGTAATAAGGTCACAGTGCACACACTATGAACCATCCCATCCGTCTGTGAATGATTGCAAGACATAAATCCGGACTGAGAAATTATCCGAGTATATAGCGAAGTTACGCGCGCGTATGAGGATATTTCTTTGAGCCGGTGTCAATAATCGCACAGACCCCATCAGTACTGTCTTGGTACCATGTATCGAATTCTTTCACATACGTTAACGCCTCTTTCACGTACCGCCGGGTATATAGAAAGGGCGAGCTTCTTCCACGTACCGACGGGTATATCGGAAGGGCGCGTATATAGAAAGGTTCGGTATATCGGACTGACGGTATATAGATTGGGAGACCTTATACCTGGAGTGATAAGAGCCAAACCCTGTCAGTGATCTCTGCAAAATGGGCACCAATGCCCCCAAATTTTTTCTTCTGGATTCACAATTGCTCAGAGGAAGCAACTATGCTGCTTGGAAGACAAAAATCAAAACACAACTTGAGTTTGAAGAAATCTGGCCTGTTGTGACTGGTACTCTAACCAGATCACCAACGGATGCAACACAACAACGACAATTTGATAGAGCAGATCAGAAAGCAAAGCTCATCATCTTGTTTGGAGTATCCGACGATGTGCAAGCCCACATTCGAGATGCCACATCAGCAAAAGAAGCTTGGGATAAGCTGAGCACAATATATGAGGCCAAGAACAAGAATGTCATACTCAATTTACAGAGTCAGTTACATACATTGAAATTCAAACAGAATGAGAAAATTGAAGCCTTCCTAAGAAGAGTTGTAGAGTTGAGGGCTTCACTTCTAGCCCTAGGAGAAGAGGTCAAAGATGAGTCTCTCGTTCCCATTGTTCTGAGAGCTCTCCCTTCTTCTTACCGAATTTTTGTCACAACTCTAAACTTTTCAGATACGACAATTAGTTTTGACAAGTTAGTAAACCTACTGCAACAAGAGGAAGTAATGCACAACAAGGATGATGAAGAGGAGCAGGCACTGTCTTCACATCAAAAATGGAAAGGAAAAGGTAAAGGAAAACCTAAATCCTATCAAAAGTCCCCACATCAGAATCAGTATCATGGGGACAATCAACAGAAGAAGCGATGTCCCATTTGCAAAAGAGGACATGACTTGCAAGAATGTTGGTTTAACACATATAAGAAAGGTTCATCAAGCAATTCTGGACCACAACAACAACAAACTTACAAGGGACATTCAAACAATTATCACGGGCAGAAAAAGGGGAACTGGAAAAGAAGACCCCACCAGCAAGGTAATATTGCTGAGCAACAAGATCAGTCAGACAATGAAGACTTCTTGTTCACTGCTCGATCAAGTGAACCATCCACGTCATCTAGTGACGTCTGGTATGTTGATTCGGGAGCCACTCGACACATGACCGGCCACAGAGACTGGTTTATTTCAATGAGGGACACACCATCGAAAAATCATGTTTCGTTGGGAGATGATTCTTCATATACAGTTCAGGGGATTGGAAACATTTCTCTACCCCTTGGTTCACGCAAATGCAAACTATCAGATGTTCTATATGTCCCTGGGTTGACAAAGAATCTTCTTTCGGTCAGTCAACTCCTAGATCACAACCTGAAAATTGACTTTGATAGTCAATCCGGCAAGAAAATGTGTCTGATTCGAGATAAATCCAGAGGCTCGAAAATAATTGCAAAAGCCTCAAATGTGGGACGAATGTTTCAACTTGATTTCATTCACAAAAATGATCAAGCACTTGTGGCTAAAAACTCCACCTCAGCTCAGTTGTGGCATCAGAGATTTGGTCATGTAAGTTTCAAATATCTCGACACACTTCGCCGGTGTAATATGGTACATGGGCTACCATCTCTTCAGAAGGATACAGACAAGTGTCCTCACTGCTTAGCAGGGAAACAACACAGAGTTTCATTCCAAACAAGTACTTTTCGAGCTCATGGTAAACTTGACCTGGTTCATACCGATCTGTGCGGTCCAATGCAGCCAAGTCATTCAGGGTTCCAGTACTTCATGCTCTGTGTTGACGACTATTCACGCAAAATGTGGATTTTCTGTCTTCGCAAGAAAAGTGAAGCCTTTGAAACATTCAAAAAGTTCAAAGTGGCAGTTGAGAAAGAAACTAGTCGTCACATCAGAACTCTCCGCTCAGATCGAGGGGGGGAATTCACCAGTGATGAGTTCAGAGACTATCTACAAACTCACGGGATTCGTCGACAAATGCCTCCTCCACACACACCGCAGCAAAATGGTGTTGTCGAGAGAAGAAATCGTACTATCATGGAAATGGTGCGATGCATGATCGATGATTCCGAACTTGCAAAGACATTTTGGGCAGAAGCAGCAAAAACAGCAGTGTATTTGTTAAACAGAGCGCCCACAACTACTCTTGATGGAATTACACCACAAGAAGCATGGTCAAAGAGGAAACCATCCATTGCACACCTCAGAGTATTCGGGTGCAAAGCCAGCATGCACATACCCAAACAGAACAGAAAGAAATTGGACATGAAGTCACAAAATCTCATCTTCATTGGATACAGTGAAGAGACTCTTGGGTACAGACTGATGGATCCTAAGACCAGAAAAGTCTACACAAGCAGAGATGTTGAGTTTTTCGAGAAGAAGGAAGCAGAGACTCCTCCTCCGGACTCGCAAGATGTAGATTTTTCACCAGTTGTAAAAACTGAAGCAAATGTTCCCTCAGAAGATGAAAGTGATGATGGGGATGATGGTGTTGATCAGATAGAACCACAACCCATGGGAACAACTCAACGTATGCCTAAATGGTGTACAAGTACATTACGAGATGCAAGATTGGATGCTCCACCGGATACATCCACCCCTGGACCACAGACTCGCAGTAAAGCAAGAGAAGAAGTTAACTTTGCTTTGATGAGTAGAGTCATTGAAACAGACGAGCCATCTACAGTCCAGGAAGCCCTACAGTCAAAAGCTTGGAAAGATGCCATGGATTCTGAATATCAATCAGTGATGAAGAATAACACTTGGCAGCTTGTCGATCTTCCACCAGGGAAGAAACCCATTGGTTGCAGATGGATATTCAAAACTAAGTACAAAGCAGATGGGACAGTGGACAAGTGTAAAGCAAGACTTGTAGCAAAGGGGTACGCACAGAAAGAAGGCATTGACTATGAGGAGACATTTGCTCCCACAGCTAAGATCAAAATGATCAGGATGATCTTTGCTCTAGCTGCTCAGTTTGGATGGAAAGTTCACCAGATGGACGTAAAAAGTGCCTTCCTGAATGGAGATTTGCAAGAAGAAGTCTACATGACTCAACCTGAGGGATATGTTGTACCTGGTCAAGAAGAAAAGGTATGCAGACTCAGGAAATCTCTGTATGGCCTCAAACAGGCACCCCGGGCATGGTACATCAAGATTGATGAGCATCTCGTACAACATGGATTTGTCAGAAATCCATACGATCCCAATCTCTACCTCAAAAAGCAAGGGGGGGAGATGGTGATTGTTGTAGTTTATGTCGATGATCTAGTCATCACTGGCAGTTCAGTGAAGATGATTGATGAAACAAAGAAAGATCTTAAGCGATCATTCGACATGACAGATCTCGGGCTTATGCACTACTGTCTTGGACTGGAAGTATGGCAGAAAGAGAATCACATCTTTGTTTCTCAGATGAAATATACCAAGACAACGCTCGAGAAGTTTAGGATGATGGATTGCACACCAATTGCTACACCTATGGAAAACAGATTACAGTTATCTCATTCAGATCCATCTCCTGAGGTAAGTGCCACTCTCTATCGGCAGCTGATTGGGAGTCTCATTTACCTAACCTACACTAGACCAGATATCAGCTTTGCAGTGAGCTATCTATCCAGGTTCATGCAGGAACCCAAAATTTGTCATTGGAAAGCAGCAAAGTGCATTTTGAGATATCTCAAAGGATCAGTGGATCTTGGTCTAGAATACAAGAAGAATGAAAACTTCTTCTTGACTGGATATTCGGATTCAGATCATGCAGGTAACATTGATGATAGAAAATCCACTTCTGGATTTGTATTCTTTATGGGATCTGGACCAATATCATGGGGAAGTAAGAAACAACACTTTGTTTCTCGCTCTTCCACAGAAGCCGAGTATCGTTCTGCAGGAGAAGCTGTCTGTGAAGTGATTTGGCTACGTCGCATACTGGAAGGACTTGGAATACCACAGGACAAACCGACTACCATGTATGTTGACAATGAAGGTGTTCTCAAACTTGTTCGCAATCCAGTTTTTCACGAGAGAACAAAGCACATTGAAGTTCAGGTTCATTTCATACGCGAACATGTGTTGAAGCACAACATCCAGCTTCAGTTTTGTCCAACAGCTGAACAACGAGCAGATATTTTCACAAAGTCACTTGCACGTGACAAGTTCGAGTTGTTCAGAGCATTTCTCTCCTCATCTCTTCAGACAATGCACAATTAAGGGGGGGAATGTTAGGATAAATTTTATTATCCTATTATTAATTATGCATAGTAGGATTATTTAATTAATTTTATTAATTAAATAATAAATGGTTATACTGTTGTATGGTTAATCAACCATATTTGTCTGTATTCACATTGTTATATTGTTTTAAACAATATATTTGTTTTTATGTAATTTTGCTTCCCGGATGTTATTGGAAGCTTGTTTATTCTGGTTTTTGGTTGCACCTGTGCAACTCATTTTCCCGGATGTATTTGGCTGTGCAATATCTATAAATATTGCAGCCCATCCTCTGTAATTTTTTACTGATTGAGATCAATAAAATCTACACAGGCTTCCGTCCCTGTTTCTCAATCAACAGTAAATGTGTTGTTTTCCTTTTTCATTTTATTGATTTTATTTTGTGAGTATGTGGTTTACTTATTGTAATGTGTTTTTCTTTATTATTCTTGATTAATGTGCTCTTATTTAAGTTGATTAATCATGTTAGTTAAAGTAATTTGGGATGTGATCAAAGGGGGCATTAAATTTTAGTAGATTTTCCTTGTTGCATTATATATTTGAAAGGGATTTAATTTATTTGAATGTTGTGCACTGAACTCATCCCTCAAATCCCGAAATTTGACTTTAGAGCCATTTTTGGAGGCTTGTGGGACAAGTTAAGCTTGTCCCAAACCTCTTAAATTCACCTACAAACTATACCTATGGGGTAAGGGGTAAAAATTAGACCCTATTATGTGTTTTAGGAGGTAAAAAGGTTAAATTATTGCACTTTCTTACATGAACTTTTAATATTATTCTTAGAAGTATGGTTAATGGTTTCTATGTACAATGAGAACTTGTCATATTCTCACCCACAAATTTATGAGTTTTTGGTTGTTGTTTTACCGTGTGATGCGAAGTGGAGGAGAAGTGATGTGGCATCCTACATGGAGTCACATCACCACTCTCTCCTCAATTTATATTTATGTACGATGTTTTGAAGTTTTTGGGGTTACATGTTTTTATTTCACTCTTGCATTTATGGAGGATCTTGTTTCGGATTTCTCGTTGGGAGCTTGAGAGATTGTTGTATGCTTTTTTGGACTTGGAAAAGCTTGGAGCTTATGCTTGTGGATTGGAGATTTCTTGCAATGGAAAGGTAGGGAATTTACCCTTGCATTTCTATTGTTAATTGTTATGTACATGGTTGTAAAATGAATGAATGTTGTGTGGTGATGGATTTGGGGATAGTTTGGCCTTAAGGTTGCGTAGGAGAAAAAAATGGGGATTTATTCAGGGAGGGATAAGATTTTTTTTCTATACATTTGGAGGGAGTTTGTGTTGGTTGTCCCACCTTGTGATAATAAGAAATATTTCTTACTTATCTGGATATGTTCATTTGAGGGAGTGATAAGAGATTGAGGGAGAGATATATAAGAGATTGAGGGAGGGATAAGATTTTTGTTGGTTATGGTTGTGTGGATGAAGATTTGGAGTCTTTAAAGTTGGACACTTAACCCATTGGGAGGCATAAGTGATTCCCTATATTTTTTCTCTCCCTTGGCTTGGATATTAAGCCTTTGTGCTTGGGAAAATTGTATGTTGTTTCTATATTTGTATTGCGTTTGTTGTGTTGAATTTTTTTTTATAATGGTTGTTGTTAAAGCCTTGTAAAAGTTGTCATGGTTGCTTGATACCTTTTATTGCTTCATTTTTGGGGCTCAGGGGCTAATGAGGAGATGGACTCTCTTTCTCATTGGATTATAGGATGGGTGGAGAGAGTTTCCTACTCCCATTTCCTTGTTGTTGTGTTTGGCTATTGAGGAAATCAAGGAACTCAAGTTGTCATCTTGGAAAGTGTTTTATTGAAGAAGATCAAAGAAAGAGATGGTTATTTTTGTAAATTTGGTCATGTTGTTTCCACTTAAGTAGAAGGCTTGTATCCTCTTTTATTTTGAAAGGAGTTTCTTGTAAATTTTATCATCAACCTATTGATTAGAAGTGATTGAAAAAGGAACCTTTAAAAGTTGTATTTATTAAAAATGTATTTCCTTCAAATTTGGAAATGAAATCAAAGTTTCTTCTGTTTTTAGTTGGTAAAATGGTTGTGTTGTATTGGAATACTGTATGGAAGTAATACTTATTTATTTCTTTGATGAAATGGTTATCATTTTTGTTTTGAAAAGAAAATAAACTTGCATCTAGTAATGGTTAAATTACTTTCTCTATTTTATAGACAAATGCATTTCAGTTGGAAAGGAAATCTTGTAGTTAAATTTCATACCTTGTATCGGTGGAAAAGTTATATGTTTAGTGCATTTTATCAAAAACAAAGTATTCTTTTGCAGTTATATATTCTAGTATTAAATACTTGAGTTAGATCTCAGATTGATATAGATAAATATATTTATTAATCAATATATATGTTTATGTATATCTCTTTTTTTTAATGTTTTTGCACAATGACCGGCATTAGTAAACCAACCAGCGTCGGCCAAACAGAAACCGGCATTGGTCTCTGAAAAAAATCCAAAAATATAATAAAATTAACCTTTCCTTAGTGGCATGATTTTTGAACTCATAAGACAGTAAAACAAATATTATTTTAAGCATGGACCCTGTAAAAATGTATACAAATGTATATATTTGAGAATATATACAAGTGTGTACATTTTTGTAAAGGGAGCCAGATTTAGCAGTAACTAGCATTAGTAGGAAAATCAACGTCAGTAGCACAATAGGCACCGTGACCAGTACTGGTCGCTTGTACATGGATCTTTATTTTCACAAATGTGTATTTTGATCAAACCAGAGCCTTAAATGATAAGTTTTGAAACTAGAATGCAGATCCATCCATATAATGGATATATAAACACACACACACACACACACACACACACACATATATATATAGACACATACACACACACATGTTTATACTCCTAGATCAAGCAAAATGAGGTTTCCCCAAATAATGAACTCAAGAAATGTGAACAATTGAATACCCAAAAACAAGATTCATGGTGGAATCTCTACAAAAAAGCAAATGTATAACATTGCATTATCAAACCTAAGAATAAACTAAACTAAGGAAATAATGAAATCGAAGAAGTCTCCTCCTATTACAAACTAGAACTAAGGAAATTTCCCCATGGTTTCACTCATTGCTTCCATGGCTTCCACTCCTCCAACATGCAAATCAAGAATGCAAAAATGAATGAGTTTAGGGTAAAGGAGAGAATAAAAAAACTTCATAAGATATTTAGGGTTCTTTTGAAAATACCTAAATCTAAGGGTGAGGATTAACCCTACATTTTACAAGTTGGGGATTTTTATGGGGTTAGGTAATTTTAATTATAGTATGGGTATTAGATGAATGGGGCCACTTAATGGTTTAGGATGAGTTGAGATTTTAGCCTTAGATTATTAAGTAGATAAATGACATTGTAATTATAAGGATAAATTAAGAAATTGTGAAAGGGGTAACTTAAATAATGATTTATAACAGTTAATTATTGGAATTTAATATATTTAGTTAGATAACCTCTTGAGGGGCATTGTTGTTAAGTTGTTATGGGTATTAAGAATTAAATTATATTGGGTAAATATTATTCTTTCATGAACATAGGTGGAATTTTAAATAAGATGAATTAATGGAATTAAGTTGGTCATCAATTTTAAATGAGAATTAATGGAAACCCTAGAAGAGGATTTGAACCCGAAATAATCTTGGAATAAATTAATAATATTTAATTATTAATTTAGTTCAAATAACTTTACAGATATGTGTAATTTATTAAACGAGAAATATTTAATCATAGTTGATGGTATCTTGTTGCAACCCTTTTAAACAAAAGAAATTATTCCGTATTTTTTTTCCTAATTAAGTATTGAGTTTTGTTAGTCAAAATTGTGGGCGTGACACACTCAGTTTATGTAAGTATCTAATGGAAATATAAATTATTGGAGTGCAATGATAGGAGATTGGATGGTGCTTTGTTAGTGTTTATAACTATTTTTTTTGGGCGGTCAGGCATGTAAATGTAAAATCTTACACTTGACACGTGAAGTGTTTGAAAAAATGCCTTAGAACAATGTAGCCTTATGGAATGCTTCATTTTGTGGATGTGAAAAAATGTTTTTGTTGTAGAATCTTTAGATGCATTTGAGGAAAGGAAACTGGATGGGTGTTTTGGGTGACACAAATGTTTTGACGGAATGAATGGAAGAGGGATGAAGCCTTGTGGAATGTGGGTGAACCTACCTAAAGAACCACATGCACTGCGGATGCTAATAATTTTAGGGAATGGTCTCCTTACCTTCATATTTTATAATTTTCATATATTTTGGTTCTTCATTTGCAATATAATAGACATGTAAATCTGTTAGATACTTAAACAATTGGTTATTCTAAACAGACTTGTATCACAAAATAATAAATCATCACCTTGTAACTTACATGTTGTAAATAAACCCTGTGTGTAAAACTTAGACTTAAACCCACCTTATCATGTTTAAGAAACTCTTTCATTGAACTAGATAGCTGCAGCCCCTTGAGTGGGCTATTTTATTTTGAGTTCGTCATTCAACCTAGCTAACATTCTTTGGTAAAAGTAAGTAAATTATGATTTTTGAAGACTCACAAAACAAAATTTTGGGCTTCGAAAAAGGGATGACAAGTTTCTTATGTTTCCCTCGTTATGTGGGGAGTCACATCAAGCTTTTGATTGACCCCTGATTGATCATTTTTGTTCTCTTATCTGCCCCTCTAGGATCCATGTTATCACATTTTGCAGTTTAGGGAGTTGTTAAAAGTGGAAAGCTGGTTTTCATTTCGACTCACCGTTTGGAACCTGAGCAATGAAATTTTTGACCGCATTCATAAAAATTTAGTATTTTTACTAGAAAATTTCCTGTAACCTTTTGTTTGGGAAAAAATGCATTCCTGGATAGTTTGGTAAGGGGGTTTGGTAGGCCTCTGGTTATTGTTGACTAAGTCAAATTAGACCAATTACGAATGGTGGCTTAAAAAAAACTAGCCGCTAATTGAAAACTATTTCCTAGTTTCAAATTCCGTTAGTTCCTGTGAATTCCTGGTATATATGAGGACATGTAGAAACTTACACATTTTACATCACCCATGATAGAAGGTAAATTTTGAATGTGATTTCTTAGCCTCCGAGCCTAAATTGAGTGTTTTTGCAACTAACAAGAAAATGTAAAAATTAAAGTTGTACAACCCCCATCAAGTTACCAAACCACCGTGGAAATTTATTGAAACTTGTAAATAATTGTTTGAAAATATATCTTATGGCTTGTTGTATGAAATGTGACTTTTGGAAAAATAGTGTTTCTCTCTCTTCCATATCTCTTTCTTTCTCATTGTTTAAAAAATGAAGTGAAATGAAATTTAAATGTATATATCTCTCTAACCCTTTCTTTTCAACTGCAAATTATTATTATTATTATTATTATTATTATTATTATGTAAATGGAAATCTAAAAATGTTAATTATACTAGATTTAGGTGGATTCCATGCCAGTGATTTGTCATTGATTACATGCTCACATGGTTTTGCAGGATGCAAGTAAAATGGCGAAATGACATGGTTGTAATTCATTTTGTATTATTGTAATTTATATATGTTAATGGAAAGAAATATATATGCATTGCTATGTTACATCAAAGTTTTGTTATCTAATTTTTCCCCTTCAGAAAAATTGGACAAACACAATCTTGCATGGGAGAAAATGGAGAGGTTGGTTCAGTCATGCGAGCTCACATTTGATTCCAAAAATCAAGTTGCAGGTAGGCTCAACAATGCAAATGCAAGGTCAAAAAATCAATGGGAGGTATATCCTACCCGCAACCTATAATATTGCTATTAGAGCTGAAAATTGGTTGATTCAAGCTAGTAAGCTAGCACTAAGGCCACCAATGCCTCTCTATCTGGACATGGGAGCTCATATAGCTAGTCAAACCAAATTTGAATCCCAGTCCACCCCCTAGGAATCAAAGCAACAGTGAGGATTCTACTTCTTTAAGAACTTCAAAATAATTTCAAGAGATTATGAAATAGCTACAGAACCTAGTAAATGAGCTAGTAACTATTAAGACACAGCAAGCTCAGAATTTTAGACCATATCAACCTTAAAATCTTTATCAAGCTAGGCCCACGTATCAACAAAATAGACCACTAGCTCAGGATGCAAATGAAAACCAGAACCACGGACAACCTCAAGCTTCCAATCCATTCCAACCATATGATCCAAATGTAGCTTCAACATTGAGAGCCTTGGTTCCAACACAAAACAACATGGAAGAGGAGTATGACTTGTGTTACCCCTGTAATCATCCTCATAATCAATCAACATGTTTGAATGGTGTCTTGAATTAGGATCTGATGGTAGAAATCATTGGTGTGTCCGAAGAACCAAGTCAAGAAGGAAATCAGCAGCAAGAAATGTAGCAAGAGGCGACTCCAATAGAAACCACGTTGGTTAATTAGAAAATAGAAGACTTCTATGGAGTTAACTAACCACGTTTTCAAGGTGTGGCTAATAATACATGATCAAAGAAGAGGAACATAGAGGAAGGAAAACCATCTAATCTTGTTGTTTCTCATCCCACTCCTACAAAACAAGGAGTTAATAGAGCAAGTGCAACCCCAAACATGTAAAATCAGCCTAAGGCACCTGTTGCAATAGCACATGTGCCTATTCAAGCTCCAGAAAAGGTTATGTCAAGTAAAGGGCAGCAAAACGATAATTCATCCCCTTTCAACATCATCGATAAAATGAAGAAAACACATGTGAAAATTTCCATGTGGGAATCACTGTAAATCCTAGGACAACGATATTTGTTGCAAGCTGTAATGGTTAATTGGTCTACCTCGAATGGATCAACCCAAAGTCAAGAGAAATTTCTCACTAATGCAGTGCAACAAGGTGGTAGTCAACCAAGTAAAAAATTTGAAGCACCCACCATTCTATGTGTCATTGGTTGTTGGGAACCACTTGGTACATAATGGGATGATCGATTCAGGGGCAAGTAACTCAACGATGTCAAAGAAAATAGTAGATCAATTGGGTCTAAAGTATGAGCCAGTGTTGAGACAAGTAGTGCAACTGGATGGAACAACAGTAGGAATGGTTGGGATCATCAAAAGTTTAAGTCTTACACTACATGTTTCTCCTAATTTCACAGTCTTACAAGATGTTTTTATAATCAACCTTCCTCCACTCTTTACGTTGTGTCAATCAAGGGACTTAAATGCCAAAAATTGTGGATATCTATCATCAGATTGGTCACACATGCTATTCAAAAAAAGATATGGAGCCAAGGTGACCATCAAATCTAAACCAATTGTAGAATTTCACATTGATCCCCATGTGTTGAGTCCTATCAATGCAAATTACTTAGCCTTTGATCAAGAAGAGTGTTCAAATGATCTAGAAACCGGTACTAAAGTTGAGGGAATCCCATATTTGACTCTGGATGAATGGGCAAATAAAAAGCACACATTTGACCCATACAAGGAAATGGAAGAGCTAGAAATGGGTGTATATTGTGTACATGAATGAAATTCCCACATTCTTGACATCATCAAGCTAAAAAATAAGGATGACAACGAAGTTTGGCAACTATTTTTCAATGGTTCAAGAAGAAAACAAGGTGTTGGAGGTTGTGCAATGTTGATTTCACCACAGAACCTCAAGTATTATTCAGCTTTTCATTTCCATTTTTCCTGTTCAAACAACACAATTGAATATGAGGCTTTGATTCATGGACTTCATTGGGCTAGGAAAATAGGCATAAAGAACTTGCAGGTATTCAGGGATAGCGAGCTGATTGTTAACAATGTTAGGGGGCAACATGCTGTAAAGAACGACCTACTCAAGAGCTATAAAAACAAGGTATGGGACCTAGTTGAGTATTTTGAAGCTCTCAACATTTTGTCCATACCAAGGAAGAAGAATGAATATGTAGATAGGATTGCAGTAGTCGGAGAAACTTTTGATGTGGTTGAAAGCATCAAGAGAGATAAAGTGTAGCCAGATATCCATGTGATTATAAGGCCAGTAGTTCTGGATAATAACACAAGATGGATGGTGTTTGAGAACGATCAACAGATCGTTAATTTATTATTATAAGAGGCTGAATTCTTAGCTATGAATCAAGACAAATTAGAGTAGCAGTACAGGGATCAAGTAGTGTAGTTGCGGAAAAACAAGCTTCCAAAAGGTTTAGTGACACTGGAGTCAATATTCAATCCTAATGACCAATTTTATAAAGAGAAAGCCAACATACAAGTCAAGGGAGAAGATTTGGAGCCAATCTCGGTTCAAGAGGGAAAAACACTTCAAATTTGCAAGGTGGCTATATGATAGAAAACTGAAATGTGAGTATGAGAATCTAAAATTAGCTCTTCTTCATACCTGACCTCCTGAGGTCATGCTGAGACAGCTGGTGGAAATGGAATATATGTGGATATAGACAAACTAATTGGGTAATCTTATATTGTCAACATGTAATAAAGGGATCTCTGAATCTAAGGCAAAGAAAGCTCTCCTAACCTAAATTAGTGTAATGGATCATTTAGATATAATAGTTTCTAGGAGGCTCTAATCAATATCGAGCTCTACCGAGATCCTATCTACTGGTTGTTGCATACGTGGAAAGTGACCTATAGGTGTTTCGTGTATATTTCCAGACAAGGTCATGAAATTGTAATGAGAGGTGTAGTGGATTTGTAGGAGACTATGGGTGGTTTTCTGGTCTAGCCCAAAAAATATTAGCTTGATTGGCTTCTATGTCTAATGCGGAAAATTGTGTTATGATATCTAGCGGGAGTGGTGAGGATCTAAATACCAGCGTACGTAAATTAATGTCAATATTTAACTAACTTGAAGGCCCGTTGGGTTGTGGGACCTGGCGATCACAACCATGATTTTGTGGTTAATGTGGACCTGTTATGGTCATGTGAATAATCAATCTCCTCTTCCGACTATACAATAGTTGTAAGCCTTTTCATCTTCTATGTTTAATATCAGGAGTTGTACGATCTTCTCATAATACCTTACGGGTGTTCTGGCAACTTGTATATGTAAGCTCATTCGATGAGAAGGTATCCTGCGTTTGGCTGCAGAACTAATGGATCACATCCAAATATTTTTTCTCTTTCAGGTTCTTGTATGGTCATGTGGATATCCTATCAAGGAAATCTATAGTTGGGTTGACTCGACCAGAATGTGTATGCTTTGTCGTCTTCAATATTCAATTGTCTCAATTGTTCACTAACTGCTTGTAGGTTTATTGTCATTTGAAATACCTGAATCCTAAGCCCTTGATATATATCCATTAACGTTGTGAAGAAATTTCGCTGAGGTACCACTGGTTCGAATACCTAATCCATTGGCTCTCTGGGTCCCGTAATTGTCATGCAAGAGATAATCAAAATTTAACCAAAACAAGTAAACTAACTATGAAAGATATATCTACACTATACTTATATTTCTTTTATTTTTTTATTTTCAATTATACATATTTGAATGAAATTAAAAGAGCAGCTATTCTAATATATTTAGATAATGAACAATTAATCTAATAGCAGAATTAAAACAAGCAAGTTAGCTTGATATAGCTATTTGCCTGTGCACTTGTGAATTTATCTTAAATATTTAAATAACTAACTAATCTAATCGAAAGACCTTCAATCTTACCTCAGAAGTGAGGAATAAATCATAGCTTCTAAGAAGCTATCATTCCCCACAGCTTCCCTGACAATATTGAAAGCAAGCTTTAACTGAAATAAAGTGATTTTCTACTCTATTTGATATATTGTAACTACAACTATGATAGCTCAAACCTGGAATTTTACATAACAGTGGTAAATCCATTCATTTCGTGACTTGTCCCCTCAGTGTGATCTCTTTGTTCCATCATGTTCTCATGAATCAAGAAAAGTGCGAATGTGATAGTGGCAGCAGAAGAAGATACTTGGATAATGGCATCTTTGGATATAAACCCAATACAATGCAAGTAAGGGAGGGATAATGCAAGTGAACAAAGCTTGACTATGTGAGTCTTAGTAGGATTTATTGTGGGGATACAACGTAAATATACCAAGAATTTTGGGATCTATTTCTTGTGACAAAACAACAACCTGCAACTCTAAGATTATCAAATGAACTCTAATGTAGAACTGAAACAATCTTATGCTAAGCTGACTATGTAGTATAACAATGGAGAAAATGAAAGTGTGAAGATCGGTGATTTCTAAATCAGAAAGGAAGAAAGGAGCCTTGAACTGAGAGGCTGAGAATTCATATAAAATATAAACCTATTGAAACTTATGGAAGAACTTCAAAAAACATTGAATAATAATTCACAGAGGGAGAGGGGCCATTTGCTTGTAAGAAAGATGGGTATTTATAGAATTTGGATTTACCAGAGGGTAAGTTTGAATTGAACTCTTCTAATATAAACAAAGATAAATCACTATTTACTAGGAGGCAAAAACATAAATGCAAGCAAGAGTGGTTAAGAACTAGGGATGCAAATTAAATTTTTATGTTGACAAAAGCGTTCGAACATTCTGGAAAACATGCACAAGACCACCGCCCTGCGCAGGGCGGTGGTTACACAACCACCGCCTTGTCCTAGGTGGAGGTCCTATAACTTAAGACAAAAACGTAGG
This sequence comes from Taxus chinensis, assembly GCA_019776745.2. Classification (NCBI taxonomy): domain Eukaryota; kingdom Viridiplantae; phylum Streptophyta; class Pinopsida; order Cupressales; family Taxaceae; genus Taxus; species Taxus chinensis. The sequence continues at coordinate 630,559,248 of CM034154.1, read as the reverse complement.
GAAAAGGGGGGGCAGAGGTCAAAATGAAGCATGCAAAGGTTGGATAAGGCATTTTAGGATGAAAATGTATACTTGGCGAGATTTTCTAGATTCTGAACACCTTGAGAAGATATCTGAATGATCATTGGGGTTTTTGTAACCAATTTTCGACAGTACAGTACGTATAATTTTGGGTACGTACATATTGCCCCCTCAAAGAAATGTTTTAGCCATGAAGAGGCATAAAACTGTGAGTCTGAGTATGGCAGTCCTGTTATCCTATAAAATTGACAAGGGAAAGTTCACAGGTAACCATACCAAAATTTCTGTTTTGGTTCCTTGTTGAGGTCTCTTAGCATTCGGAATGGCATAAAATCCCTTTCCGGAAAATCTAGTTTTTAGAACTTGGTCATTTTCAACCTTTTTTGGGTTGGGAATAGTTTTCATTAGTGTTACATTTACCAAAATTATGCCCCTCCTTTCCTTTGGCGTATTCTTTAGAGTGTTAACACTCCAAATGTTGCACCCCTCAATGGTGCGCCAAGGCGTAGAAAATGTAGTGTCAACACTTCCAAAGCTGCACTATGGCACAAATCTCTTTGTGTCGACATCTCCCTAAGTGCGCCATAGAAAACGTTAGTGGCACATTTATTACACCTTTTGTTATATATAGGCGCGTCTGACATGTCATTTTTACAATTCAAAAAAGACGTGAAAAAGTTATTCCTGTGTACTTGTCAGTGTTCCTGTCAGCCCTATGTGTTTGCATTTGTCGCGTTTTTGGATCCCACAACATCTCCTTTATCATTATATATTCCTGGTAAGTGGTCCTTTCCCTTCTTGTGGATTTTTTTTGGTTTCTATGTTGGTTTAGGTGGTTAGGATTGTTAAAAAACAATGAACCTAAGAAGATAACACAATTCCAATATATTTTTTGCAACCCACTTCAAACCATTCTCCATCCTCCTTCAAGATCTATAAATCTGGAAGACCTCTGCCATGAAACAACTCAGCCTCATTTGGCCCTTTTTCCCTACTTTGCCGGGTTTTCCCCCTTGTCATCAAAATTCAAGCCAAAAGAGTTAAAATCATGAAATTTTTACAAATCAAACCCACTATTTTTCCTTCAACACAAGATCCATTCTTGTTACACCAAACAAAGTCACGCCACAGGCACATTGTCCTTCTAGGTAGCATAAACGTTTCCCACGCTGTATAAAAATTATAAATTTCCTAAGGCACAAGCACTGGCGCTAAAATAATAGCAACAACACTACATGTTGTACAAACCTTTACCACGCCGTGTAACCTAAACCCTTGGTAGACCTCACTCTTATGCAGAATCTACCACATCTATGCCAACGACACATCCTGGGACCTTACAACACCAACCACATTTGTGCCTCACTTAAAAGGACTTCTAACACCACATGTGCACGTCCCTTGACACCAACATTTGAATGTTGTGTGTAGCCTTTCCCCGCCCTGTGCCCCTTTTGGCACTATTTTCTCCCATGAAACACTTTCCCAAAGTGTGCCTTGCTTTTCTAAGACCCTGTAGCCTTCACTAGAGCTGTGCCTTGGGCCCAGAGGCTTGTAAATTGATAAATTTTCATTCTGTAAGCTTTGATGGATGACTTAATAGCTAACATGGCTCTTCTGCGATGGACTTCCCTGATTCTTCTTGTAGATAAAAATTTGAACTAAGATCCACACATGTATCCATCAAGTAAGAAGACAACTAAGTCTTAGGGTAAAGCTAGGCTAACAGAAGAAGAAATGAAATATAAATACCAAAGGGTCAGGATGCTTGAATCTCTTGTAGAATGTGATCTAGATATTATAGATTCAGAACTTGGGCACATTGACATGGAGGACTTCTGGGCCAAAACCGAGAAGGTCACAGGTAGCCCATGGATGGATAAATTGGTTGGTAGTGGTCTGCACTTTGCTGCAGGGATCCCCATAAGCACAATCAACTATGAGTTGATGACGTTGGTGGGCCATTGTTACAATAAGGACACACGATGTGTCAAAAATGAGAAGGGTGAGGTAATAATCAACCTCACTGCTTGGTATTTTGAGATCATGTTGGGTATCCCTCACCACTGACATTTTTTAGCGGTAAGCCAAGAGGATTACATGAAGACATGGAACAAAAATGAAGACAAATGCATGCAGCTGATGAATGAGGTATACCTCAAGAACAAGAAGGTAACAAACAAGTGGCCACAAGTCATTCATCATAGTGATTTTTTAGAGGAGCTGAGTGACACCATCAATTTCCTGAGCATGGTGTTTAGGCTTCTCGATGCCCATTACTTTCACAAGTGAATGCTCAAGTATTTATAAACCATCAGTAAAAATGTTCCTGATCAACGTTTCGAATGGGGAGAGATTATCATCAGTACGATCTCGGAGCAACTTCAACAAATTTCAACAACTGGGAGGTTCTATATGAAATCCTATGTGGTATATGTTGCTACCTCAGAGAGGGACTACCGAGCATTGAATTGATATGGGGTATGGCCCTAGGTCACAAGATACGAGTACTATCCAGAGTTAGGACTGGAAAATAGCATAGTCCAATTCAGCAAAGTCAACGATGTCTTCTTCTATGGCATCATCTGTCTCTTGAGGCCTAACATGACTCACATTTGGATGACCAAAAGCGTGGTCACTACCACAGAGAAGTTGGGAGCGTTATTCACATAATTTCCAACTTTAACTTATCTCAGAGCCAGTAAATTCTTGGGAGAGCCCACCAAATTTCCAAGGTATGCGGGACCCAAGCTGATCCTATTGGATCGTTCTATATAGATCATCACATACCACGAGAAATGTTTGAAAAGGAAGAAGGGTAGGACTCCATTCCCCCTCACAGTGGGCAGGTACACTTACACTTCATAGAGTAAAGCCCAGGAGATGTTTACAGAGCTTGAATTGCTCAATTTGAAGCATAATTTCCTAGCAAGGCCAACCTTTGATCCTTATGATTACCTCCCAAGAGATAATATCGATCCAATTCACCTCCCTCAGATCAAAGATATCTACATCGATCTATATCATGAAGTGAATCTCAGATGAAAGGATCACTACTGCCTAGCCCTAACAGAGATCAGTTAATATGGTGTGGCCATCATCCCAAAGGGTTTCCAAGCAACTCATCAAGAAGTTGATCAGCTTTATCTAGACACAAATGGGGACAATTGGCTATTTGCTGAAATTGATAGAAACAAGGCACCTCAGACTATTGAGGAAAGGGTCAAAGGCACTCTACAACGCACTGAGCATTGGTGCAAGAAAAATGGTTTCATCTACCTTGGAGTAGACTTTACCACATCTCCCTTGGGTAATGCACCCACCAAGCTGAAGCACTTGCCTAAAGGCAAAGGAAAAGATAAAGAGGGAGAGACAAGCACTGCTAAGGAGGAAATTCCTGAGAGCCCCCCTTCCACTGCTGAGGAGTAGGTAGTAAGCCTAATATTCCCAGTAGAACAAGAAGTGGTAAGTTCTCCAATGGGCACATCCACTCAAGATGTTTCCACTACTACAACTGGTGAGGTTCCCACTGTCCCATCTCCTACTCCTCCTTCCCTTCCTCATGTTGCTCAACCAACCAATCCTTTGGTTTTGTCTTCTCCCCCATCTTCTACCGTTCCCCCTTCCTCTTCCTCCATCTTCTCTTCCCTCGCGGATATTTCCCCCAGCATTTCTTCTCTCATCTCTCAGATCCCTTCTGCCCCCATAGTTTTTTCTCCTATACTCACTCCTACTCCCATGAGCATTGGAGTGTTGGCTTCTTTCTCGATGCTACCAGCGAGTGTCTCGACACATTTCCCCATGTCCACTGAAGTTGCTCCTTCTTCCACCACTGTTTCCTACTCTTCCTCTGGTCCCACTCCCTTAAGTCCATAATGGATCTCCGAACACCTGAACCAGCACAAGAGGAAAGTCCCTATTACACCTATGGACTTCTCCATTATTCTAGCTAAAGGGCCTAAGAAGTAGAAAGCTATAACCTGCTTCTCTCAAAGCACTTTAGGTGAAAGGTTTACGGAGATCGTATACCGCGATCTCACAAAGAAGAAATACGATCTGTCTCCTACAGATTTTACAGTGACTCAGGTCATGATGGGAACATCATCAGAGAGCCTGCAAGGAGAAGCCTTATCCACAGTGGATGTCCTTTACAAGAAGCTTCAAGAAGCAAAGGAAGAGAAGATAATGTTAAAAGAGAAAAACAAGCATCTTCTCCAAGCCCTGCAAAAGATGGGAAATGCCCCTCTTATGACTATCACCAACCCTCTTGAAGTTCTTAGTCAGGAGAAGATAAATGAGTACACCAATATCGGCAAGCAAGGTATAGCGGTGTCCTCTTGGAGAGAGCAGATCCTCAAAGACAGTGAGGAAGTGATTACAAAGTTCACAGAGCTTTATCAAAATATAGATCAAGCTAACAAGGAACTCAAGGTAATAGTAGGACCTATCTTTAAAGAGTTGGACCATGTCAGGTTGCAATAAGAGACATTCCAAAAGATGCTTGACTTCCTGGTCGATGACTTGGTGAAATTTGGCATTTTTGATCACCCACGAGCACCCAACAAAGTCCTTGCTGCTTTAGACTATCGGGTTGACCAGATGGAGTTTGTCTTGGAAAAAATAGACAAAATCAAGGAGGAAGCTTTGGATGTAATGCATCAAATGGAGTAGATCATGTTGAGGATGTCTCTAGGTTTACTTAGTCCATCATACGCCTTGAGGAAGTTAGATGATACTATTCATATTTTCAAGGAAATCACTTCGTAGGGTTTAGCGTTAGAGACAACTTTTGATATAGAATCTATCAACAACCTTCTGGCCTGCCACAACTTTGTTGGATACCTGATGGAGGTAGGTAATGAATACTTCAAACTCCCGGAAAGACTCAGAGATGAACATGAAACTTGCGAAGTCATCAGGGATCACATCAAGGGTCCAGCTCAAGATCAACTTCAAGCAATGGTTAACAAGTTCATGGAGTATCGAGCTCAGTTTCACATTTCCTCTCCTGAGCAGAAGCAGGACACTCCTTTTCAGCCAAGGGATGATGACGAATAGTTTCCTTCCTCCTGGGATAAACCCCATTTTTATAAAAATATTTAAAATAATGTTGGCACAAATGATGACATCATCCATGTTACACCATGAGATGTTGTCATCCACAAAATTGCCCTAAAGTCAACATTTGACTTTTAGATATTTTGTAAATAGTTGTTGGCTCTTTTTTGCCTCTTTCTCCTTCTCCTTCTATAAATACTTGGATACTTGTAGTATTCAGTGTGAGAAAATTTGTATGAAAAATAGAGTGAGGAGAGAGAGACTTTGAGCTTTCTTGTAACACAACATTATTAATACAAAATTGAGACTTTGTGTTGAATTCCTGTGTTACGTGTTAGATCTTTCTTAAGTTAGATTTGCATGCTTATTCTGTTGGATTCACATATATTTTTTCATTTGTTTATTAGTGTTGCTTTGTTTGTTTATGTAAGTTTGGATATGTTTACTACCAGCCTAAAACATAAACCCTCTGACCTTTCTACTTTGGAATTCATTTATTTTCTCCATTTAGACCCACCTCTCTTCTATTCCTTTTTTCATTCCTTTATGTTCTTCATCGGAACTAATTCCACCGGGATGAGATCCTAAAACCCCCCTGAAGGTAGAATATTGTAATACTTACACAGATTTCTGCTGGTAGAATAGCAATAAATCAGTTTCGCTTTGTTGTCTCAAATAGGGGTTATGCCCTACACACTGTTGGCCTATCTATCCATATATCTGCCCACCCGACAGATTTTTGGACCAACAATTTTTGGTGAATCTATTGGGGAAAGAACCAGATCTTTATGAGTGTTATGTTAGCTAAAAGACACTAACAATTTTTAAGGCTGCTGGGGTGACTAAGAAAATAGATAAAACTGTAAAAATCACTACCTATTTGCAAATCTTAGCTCTTTGCTTAAAATCCAAAATTTTTACAAAAGTGACCCAAACTGAAAATTTTCTTAAGAGATCCATAGATTTGGACCAGTTAGAAACCTTTAGTTCGCTGAGTTTTTATAGAAACCCGTATATTTCCATAGATCTGAGATTCTGATAGTTTTACAAATATTTTCAAACCCTTGCAAAAAAGTCAAATCTAAGATCCGAAAATCAGCTTACTAAGTTAACCATTATTTTATCCTCATTAATCTTCGTCATTAAACCAAAATCGGTTTTCAAAGAGGGATAAAATTAAATATTTAATAAAGTACATGCTGCTGATTTTTGTCAGAAAAATCAGAAAATCAGCAAGTACAAGCAAAAAGAGTTTCATAAATATACTCTAAAAATCACTATAGATTTGAAAAGATACACTGATGGGTGAGCCATTTACCCATAGCAGGAGAGCTCATGGAGAATTTGATCCTATTTTTGATCTACTTCAATGACACAACTTCAGTATTACACTAGCACGCTTCTCATCACTGAGTTCAGCTGATCGGTGAACCAGAAGTGTCTCACTCCCACAAAAGAACCAGTTTTCATAAGGAGCCTCCACATCCCTTTGCAGTGCTCTATTACTCAGTGGAACCGAACTTCCGGCTCACATCCTCTTTCCAACTTTTCAAATGGTAGTACCATGGGGAAATGCTATGGGCCCTCTCACATTACCACACCTAGTTCACACACTCCCTTAATGAAACCACAAGAATTTCCCAAGATTTGATGGGAGTGGAAATCAAAGCACGGATTCACATATATCTATATTCATTATGTCATGCAACATCCTAGATGTGACCCATGAAGACGTGTTAATATGCCTCTTTCTAGAGACCTTGCAAGGACCCGCAACAGAGTGGTTCCAACACTTGCCGGCCAGATCTATCACCAGTTGGGACACATTATGAACTGCATTTGAAGACAAGTATAAGCCTTTAGAGGACGCATTTGTGTTACTGTCAAAAATAACTCGCCTAAATAAGGAAGCCAATGGAACCATGCATGATTTTATTGCCCGTTTCAATTCACTGATTAACCATGTGCTACCTGTCATGTTGCGAACACCAGAAAATAAAAAGTATTTCTTTGTGAATTCCATGAGCTCAAGAGTAAGTTTCTTACTCTTACAAGAACAAATCACCACCTCAGTCCTCGCTCAAGCTATGGCCATTTGGATAGAAGACAACCTGCTTATATCTAGTGAGTTAAAATGAGAGCCATCTAAACCTAAGGCTTCAACTCCTTCTCAAGCCCCTTCATCAAATCCAACATTCCAGAAGATGGCAAACAACTTGCTCACATTAAAGAAGCAATTATCTCAAGCTTCTCCTAACACTCCCTACCAAGATATCCCATGGAGAAACTTCACTCCCAACAATGCCCCACAAAGGCCACATTTTCCTACAGTTGCTCCATAGTTGGCACTTGAGGCTCCTCCAGTCAATGCCCTGATCGAGATCAAAGAAGAGGAGAAAATTTATGAGGAACCTTCATCACAAGGTGAAGATGATCAAGATGTCGGTGAACCGACTGGCGACTCTACAATTGGGTATATGGAATTTAAAGATGAAGAGTCTGATGAAGAAGAGGGTACCCAAGGGTATGCAAGAGGAAATTCATATGCTCTTTTCACCCGCTCCCAAAGAAAAGAAGCACAAGTTGCTCCCAGGATACAAAAATAGAAGGATGTGTCGAACACGCCTCTAACCATTGCTAAAAGAGGTAATCCTCTTCCTACTCAACCTCTTATTAAGCCTTTTACGAAGAAATATTTTCCTCCCATCTCTCCTCCCATCTCTCCTCCAAATCATCCTTCTTTTGACTCCAAACCAGTAACCCTACCCTACCGTCGCAAAGTGAGGGACTCATTCTTTCATCAATGCAACCCTTGGTCACATTCGACATAGTCGATCATGCTAAAAAGACCAAGATTCAAATGTCTGAAGTTGAATATCTTCAGTATAACCCTTAGTAGCTTGTAAGATTGACCGATTATATCTGAAGCCAAGCTGCCATCCACTCTCCTGTCTCCTTGAAAGGAATCCTTTCCACTCCTCCTGCATCTCGCATAAATGTTGCCTCAACTTCCACATCAGGAAAAATTTAACTTTTTTATCTCTCCCTCTTAATCAATAGTCACAAACTAAGCAACTGCATAATTGATTCTAGGGCTTCCAATAATGTCATGCTGATGAAGGTCACTCATGCTTTAGGCCTCACTCTTACCAAGCCTTTCGGTAGATGTTACTCCATGGAAACCAAATAGGTTCCATTAATTGGTCAGATTAAAGACGCATAATTCACATTTGTAGAGTTCCCAGAGAAAAGGGTGAAGATGACCATCCTCGTTGCCGATATCCCAGCGGCATACAAAATTCTACTAGGAAGAAGCTTTTATAGAGAAGTTGGTGGAGAGATACATATGGACTGGTCCAAAGCCAGAATCCCCATCAATGGTGTAATGCAGACATTAGAGCCTGAATCACAAAAGAAGTACCTAGTCACCAATTCTGATGACCCCAAAGCCCAAATTCTCCTCGAATCATCATGGATGGGGAATTACTTCTTATCCACTGAGTTTAATAAAATTGTTCATTCTCATCCAGGAGGAGGACCTTAACAAGAAATGGACACTACAGTTTGATGGCAGTTGTGCAACAAGTGGATGTGGCGTTGGAGCCATCCTAATATCCCCCGAAGAAGATATTTTCCCTCTTTCTTTTAAATTGTATTTTTTCAATACAAACAATACCATTGAGTATGAATATTTGTTGCTCGGCATGCAAGCTGCAAATGAAATAAGAATCAAGAATCTAAGAGCACAGGGTGACACCAAACTAATCATCAACCAGATAAAAGGGGTGTACTAGGTAAAGAATGACAGACTCAGGCACTACCGCAATGTAGTATGGCACAACATAGAGGAATTTTACTCTTTCTCAATAAAAGCCATTCCAAGAGCTCAGAATGACATGGCCGATTCATTGGCTGTCTCAGCATCTTTTATGCTCCCTCACCCAAGGTTGAAAAAAAACACATATACCATTGAGGTAGTCTTCTGCCCAAGTGTGCCAAACAATTCTCAGCACTGGCAGGTATTTTATGATGACAATCAACTTGTTTTTTTTAATAATGGCAAATAGTTTTTTGAAAGGGACTATACCCTTGAATATAAAAAAAGGCCTTTAAGCCTGGAATAAGAGTGAGAAACATAGCAGGACTAACCAAGTCCAAGAAGAACAATGAAAATCAACGTAGCCCAGAAGCAGCTACACAAGCGAGGCTTAACAGCAAAACAACAGCAAAAAAAACAGTAACCCGACAGCCAAGAAACAGTAAGAATAACAAAAGAGAGCAGTAGAAGCAAGCAGGACTACTTCTTGGCTGCTTGATCAACACTGATCTTGACTTTTTTCCAAGCATGAAACATACCCAAAGTGGTCATGTGGGCAGCATCCGTCTTATCGAGCTCCTCGATGGTTCTTTTGCTCTCTTTTTCATTGCCCCAAAGTGCAGCTGGTATACCGCTGAGGTTGGCAACACTTTTGGCATGCCCCACGATGAACTCCTCAATGGCCCTAAAGGTGGCAATGTTGTAATCATGCCTAGTCTTAGCCTTCCCAAGGCGGGAGTCCAAGGAGGTCATCTTTTTGTATATGCCTTCAACCTGACTATTGTCAATGCTCCCTTCCCCCTCCATGCTTTTCTTACCTTTTTGCTTAGCTAGATTTTTGACCTCATCCTTCAGCATTTTTATCTCAGCCTCTAAGGCCTCCAGTCTCTTAGAAGGGTTATCCATCTGTGCTTCCCGGGGGACTGGCACTACTTATGTTCAGCAGGTCACGTGTAATGTCAAGATCAAGAGGCTCTTTCCCTGCTGCAAGAGTCTCAAGGTTTAGTCTCCTAGAAGCCCTGGTGAGAGGTCGTTTAGAGGAAGAGGCGAGGTGAGTGTCAGAAGGACCAGAAGGAGGAATAGAAGGAGAAACATGTGCAGCTGGCATGGGGGTAGTAGCACCGGTGGCAGGGGGTAGCAGCAGGGGCAGCTAAGGACAGCAGGGGAAGCAGGACTGGCAGCAACAGAACCAAACGGAGCTGGGCTAGGAGAGGAGGGAAGACCGGGGTACTTGAGAAGGCAGAGTTTGTGGATAAGCAAAATAAGCCCTTGATGCAAGGGAACCACTTGGGTATGCTTCTGGAACTCCAAAATGGAGCGCTCAAGAGAGTTTAAAAGATAATGAGGGAAGCAAACCAATCTATTCCTACGAAAGTGATTTAAAAAGATGAGATGCTTAGCTGGGACAGTAACAAACCTACCTTCTAAGGAGATGAAACGAATCATCATGCGAGTGACTTCATCAAATGGTGATGGAATTGAGCTTACAAGCAAACCCGTTGTGCTAAAAATAAGCTTCTCATCTTCCTCCACAAATCTTCTTTCTTCAGTTTCTTTGATAACCCTTTTGTTGAAGAAGTGGTACCCATCCAGGCTGAGACCGGTTGCTTCAGCAATGAGCTCTTCATTGACAAGAATTTTCTGTCCCCCATAGTCGAAAGTCCTCTTTTTCCACTCCTTAGCAAAGCGTACTGAAATACTTTGATCATGCCCTTGCACTCTTTCAACAAAGCTGGTGAAGCCGCCAATGCTGAGGATGCTCCAAAGCTCGGTGTTTTCCTTCCAATCAGGGTCCCGCGCACGGCTCAATTTGACAGGGAGGTCCTCCCATCTTCTCAGTGGTGTGCAAGTTGCAACAAATTCCAGAATGCCGTTGGGTGTGAAGAACAGTTCATTTCTTACTGTTGAAGAATGCACAAGACTGGGTACTGTAGCCGTTGGTCTTCTCACGAACGACTGCACAATTGCTGAACTGAGCCTGCGGGAAGTCGCGTGTGAAAGCTCTTTCCCTGTCAACAATCACTTTGTAATTATCATCGGTTTTCATGGAGTTTGGCATCCGGATATCAACAGCCGTTGTTCCCCCCGCATGCATGATTTTCAAATCTGGATGACTCCACTTGAAATTTCTTAAATAGATCTTACTATTATTTGAAAAAGATATAATTTTCCTCGCCATACAGAAAAAAGCAGCACGTGTGAAAGAAGAAATGATTTTGATTTTCCGCCAAAGATTAAGGCTTATCTCTAGAGATTTGCTTGCTTGTGAAGATCCGCATGGATGCTGTTGTGAAGCTGACTAGGGATACTATCATTATCCCAGACAGTAAAATTAATATTAATGCCATAATTGGCCAGTGCATCCGCCAGATTGTTACCTTCCCTGTAGGTATGTATGATTCTGATACTATTGAAGGTGTGGCAAATGCTTATGGATTCAGAGATAAAATCTTTAATACTCCAACTGGGAGATGAGGACTGATTGAGGAGCTTAATGATATTAAGGGAGTCCCCTTCAACAATAAGGTTTTGAATGTTTTGAGCCCGTGCAACTCTCAAGCCCCAGAGAGAAGATAATGCTTCGGCAAAATGATTGGTTTGAATTCCCATTTTACCAGCATAAGTATCAATCAAATTACCTTTGTGGTCCCGTATGGCTCCTCCTCCAGCTGCTGTCCCAGGGTTTCCCTTAGAGGCGCCATCAAAGTTCAGCTTGTACCAATTAGAGTCAGGAGGATGCCATTTAATCAACGTTCTATCTACACTATTCCCAGGGTTGCTCCAATTTCCAATGTGCCAATTAGATAAAATGTGCTCTTCATTCTCAGGATAACACTTGTTCTTGGGAGGTTTAAATCTGGCCATGTCCTCTTTGATACCTTGAGAAATTTTGCTAATACTGATTTTATAACTCTGCTTCTTATTTCTGAAAATTATATTATTTCTGTCCTTCCAAATCCTCCAGATTAAGTGCGGGATTGCTAATTTCCAGATTCTTTTGATAGCACAATGTCTGAATGGTGGGTTCCATTGATTCCATAGCTGATTAAGGTTCTTTGGCAACACCCAAAGAGCATAAAATTTAGAAAGAACAAAGCTCCAAATTCTATTGGCATAGGCACAATGTATGAACAGATGACTAATGTCTTCATAGTCATTCCTACAAAGGTGGCACCAATTAGGAATTATAAATCCTCTTCTCACCAAATTGTCAGTGGTGAGAATTCTACCTCTGATGGCCAGCCAAAGAAATTTTTTTATTTTGGGGGTTAACTCAGGCATCCAGATCTTGTTCTAGTTAAAGTCAGATTGGTTACTCTGAGAAAGAATGGTATAACCAGATTTGACTGAGTATTTACCATCTTGTGAATTGCTCCAAACCAGCTCATCCGTGGGATCCAGCTGACTTAAAGGGAAGAGGTCTAAAAGATCCTGGAGGGATGAAGTAGAATGTTTCAGCTCAATTCGTTCCATAGAAAGTCTTTTCCAAGCCTTGTTGGTGCCATTTCCTTCGATATAGTCCTTGACTTTAGTTCCATACTTGCTTATAAGGCTGTCCTTAGCTGTCCCAAATCTCTCCAAGAGGGTTGTCACTGAACCAGTTATCCTCCCAGAAGTTTATTTCACTTCCATCCCCCACTTTCCATTTGCTACCCTGTTTGATGAAGTTTCTACTCTTAACCAGATTATTCCAAAAAATGGAACCATTGGGTAGTTGTTCTTCATGCAGATAGGAGTAGACAGCTTGTTGATTCAAGTATTTTTGCTTTAATAACATCAATCCAGGGCTGTTTCTCAGATAGCAATCGCCAGCCCATCTTAGCGATGAGTGCCTCATTCATTTTCTCAATATTTTTTATGCCCAGCCCTCCCATAGATTTTGGGGTGCAGACCTTGTCCCAGGCCACTAGGTGAAATTTGAACTTCTCTTCCATACCTTGCCATAATTTTTTTTTCTGAATCCTTTCAATTTTCTCTCTGAAGGAAGAAGGAATTTTTAAAAGTGACATGATATAGATGGGCAAACTTTGGAGTGTAATTTTAATGAGAAGGCACTTACCAGTACTAGAGAGAGTGGCCCCTTTCCAACCTGCCATCTTTTTCTGAAATCTCATCAACAAATCATCCCATACCATGTGAGAGACTTTCTTAGTGCCAAGAGGGAGGCCTAAGTATGATGCTAGAAGAGCACCAATTCTACAGCCCAAAATTTTAGCAATCTTGAGCTGTCTTTCCTCAGGGGTGTTAAAGAAAAAAATGGTACTTTTGTCATAATTAATCTCTTGCCCAGAAGCAGATTCATATAATTGTAATAAAGCCTTAATAGCTTTAGCTTCCACAACTGAGGCCAGAAGAAGAAGGATTGCATCGTCCACAAACTGTTGATGAGAGACAGCTTGGCTGAATGAAGCGGGTTTAGATCCATTTAAAAGGCCGTTCTCAACCACTCTGCCAATTGTTCTACTAAGGCTGTCAGCTAAGAGAATGAAGAGTAAGGGGGAGATGGGGTCTCCTTGTCTTAAACCTCTACTGCTGGTAAAAAAACCCACAGGCTCCCCATTAACAACCACAGAGAACCTAGATGTAGATATACAAGACTTAATAATTTTTCTAAATTTTTCCGTGAACCCAAATTTAGATAAAATCCTGTCAAGGAAGACCCAAAAAACCTTGTCAAAAGCTTTATTCATATCAAGCTTGAGGATCATATTGGCCTTTTTATTATTTTCCATGGAATGCATAGTTTCGTGCACCATAATCACTCCGTCTTGTATTATCTTGCCTTTAATAAAGCCACTATGCTGCCTTGAGATGAGGTCATTCATTATGAGCTGCAGTCTAGTAGTTATGATTTTGGTGAAGATTCTATAGATAACATTAGCAAGACTGATAGGTCTGAAGTCCTTGAAGTCTTTTGCATCCATTTTTTTAGGTGCCAGCACAATGTGCGTGTTGTTAAGCTCTTTTTAGAAGATTTCCTGTTCTATAGAATTCATTTACTGCTTTGAGAAGATCCTTCCGAGCATATTTCCCAGAACTTCTGAAAAAAATTAATAGAGAACCCATCCGGTCCAGGAGCCTTGTCCCCCTCAAGAGTAAAGACAAGCCTTTTGCAGTTCTTCAAGCGTGATAGCTTTAGTGATGTCTCTGAGTTTCTGGTCCTCAATGTTATTCTGAGGGATGGCCTCCAGCATGAAGGAGATAGCTTCAGGGTTGCTGACGTTGTTCTCTTTAAGAAGATTCTTGTAAAAGTCAAGCGCTTGTTTCTTGATGTTGTTTGGATCTTTAGTGATGTTCCCATTGTTTTTAGAAACCTCAAGGATTCTGTTACTGGCTCTATGTTTTAGAGTAGTCATGTGAAAGAACTTTGTGTTCCTGTCTCCCTCTTTAAGCCAGATAGCTCTAGATTTAAGGCGCCAAAAAGACTCTTCCCTACTGTAGATCGTATGCAACTCAGAAAGAATATTCTTTTCATTTACTTCATCTTCAACCGTTCTTCCAAAAGTATCCATTTTTAACTCCAGATCCTGAAGCTTCTGTTTTAACTCTTTCTTTTTTTCGAAAATATTTCCAAAAACCCTTTTGTTCCAGATTTTGACTTGCTTTTTGACATTTTTGAGTTTTTGAACTAATCTGAACTGAGCAGTGCCTTCCCCATTCCATTCTCACCATTCTTTTATCCTATCATAGATATCATCATGCTCCAACCACATTTTTTCAAATTTGAATGAGCTTTTTGCTGGTTTAGTCCAATTGAGAAAGCTTAAAGCAATCGGATTATGATCCGATCCAATTCTTGGAAGGGAAGATAGGTAAAAGTCTTGGCTTAAAATCTAGTTTTGCTGAGATTAATGCCCTATCCAATCTCACTTGAATGAACTCCTTTCCCAGCCTTCTATTATTCCAAGTATACTTATTACCATGCAGATCCACATCAATGAGGTTTTGCTCAGCAATAAAGTCAGCAAAGTCCTCCATACCATTAGAGAAGGTGGGGGTTCCTCCAAACTTCTCGCCTGGGTTTAGAGGGGAGTTGAAAATCTCCCATAATGAGCCAGTTGGCAGAGCTATATTGGTTTCTAAAGATTTTAAGATCAGCCCATAGTTTTCTTCTACCATTAGCAGAATTAGGAGCATAAATATTAGACAAGATCCATTCACCCTTTTTCTCAATAGTGACGAATTTAATTGCTAGATGATTAATATTAGCACTAAGAATCATACCAGTACAGTGTCTTCTATCCCAAAGGGTAGCCAATCCTCCGGAAGCTCCCTGAGAATCAACAACCGCCATTTCAGAACTATCCCAAAAGTTTTTTTTAATATTAGCCATAGTCATTGCTTTCATTTTAGTTTCTTGAAGAATCAAAATGCTAGGGTTACTGGAATCTCGTAACTCCTTGATGGTTCTTTGCTTAGAGTTTCCATTTAGGCCTCTAATATTCCAGGATATAATCTTCATTTGGAATGATTGGGAGTTGGAATTACTTGCTGGTTCAGCTGTCGCTGAACCCCATCTGCAATATCCCTCTCTGTTTTCTTAGCTCTGAGAGTCTTTTTAGAGGGTCTTCCTCTTTTTGAGCTTCCTCCAAAATCAGCTACTCGTCTAGCAGAAGACCTGGTTGTTCTAGAAGAAGAGGTGTCCCAATTGCCAATTTCCTTTTTTTTATCACTATACAATGAATCTGGGATCCTTTCAAAACCTCTCATTCTTTTTTTCTTTTTTGAGATGACCAATGTGAACCCAGAGTCTGAATCTTCCATTTCCTTGGTAGGCATGATTTCTCCTTCTTCATGTCCTTTATGCAGACTATCCGGCAAGAGATCAGAAGTTGTTCTGGTGCTGCAGCAGACCGGCGAAGCCACTGTTGAAGGCATCAGATCTGCAATACCATTCTCTCCAGAAGAGAGAATCTCCAAAGGCTCAAATTCTGTCATAACTTCCTTGTTACCAGCTTCCTCCCTATTTAATGATTGAATTTCTTTCTCTTGTTCTAAACTATCAGGCAAGTGATCAGAAGCTGTTCTGGTGCTGCAGAAGACCGGCGGAGCCACTGTTGTAATGCTGGGACAAGGCAGCGGATCCGCAATACCATTCTCTCTAGAAGAGAGAATCTCCAAAGGCTCAATCTTTGTCATATCTTCCTTGTTACAAGCTTCATCCCTAATTAATGACTGAAATTTTTTCTCTTCTGATCCAGAAGGGACTAAATTGTCCATCACTGAACCCTTATGCTCGTTAACTTCCATGGATACCTTAACAGAATCTTCTTTCACAGATGTTTCAAGAGGTAAATCCAAAGAAGCCTTCACCGAATTGTCCAGAACTTCTTTGTTGGGAGCTTCAGGCAAAGCTAGAGTTGTAGCTTTAGGGAGCCAGACAAGATGCTTCTTTATATGAGTTCTAAAACCTCCCTTTTTTTTCCCTTCTATTTATATGCAAATCCTTCTGACTGGGACCTTTTTCATCCATCTTCCTATCCTTGCTTGGGTCCAAGCTATCTTTGTTCAGATCTGAGCCTATCCCAGGCTGTTCAAAGTCCAGAGGGAGGGTCATTTTCTTGGAGAATTTTTTGTCAGAGTGACCAATGATATGGCATAGTTTACATCTTAAGGTTTCAACTTCAATTTTTTGGGTCCAGGATCCAAATCGAGTTTTCAAGATTATGTGCTCCGGAATCTCCTAATCAACGGCTGAGAAAATGCAGAACCGAGCAAAAGCAAGCCTGGATCTATTTCTTGTGGGTCCATCAAGCCCAATAGGTGCACCTAGGGATTTTGCAATATTTAGTAGTATTTCATCATCCGATAGATGCAATGGAAGCCCTGGAAGCCTACACCAGATTGGCATGGTGTTTATATTTTCAGTATTTGGATCAAAACCCGAATACCATTTTTTTCAAAAAAAGACCCATATTTCCCAGCCACCAGGGGCCTCCCAGCAACACTGAATCTAAATCCTCTTGCTGGTTAAACTTAGCCAGGAAAAAACCCTTTGGCATAACAGTAATGTTTAGGGCACCCTTAGGTTTCCATTTTCTCAAAGCCCATTTTCTAATGAAATCAATATTAGGTCTAGAGCCAAGAAACTTACCAACAAGGGAGAGGTTTGTTTTGCTTAAGGCTCTATCAACAAATCCATCTGGGACCTTAAGACAGGTGGCACCCTCTTTGTCCGTTTCCCATGTAAAATGACCAGTGATTTTAGGACCCACCTTGAGGTTAGGGCTTTGAAAAAGCTTATTCCATGCCAAAGGTGTGGATCCCAGCATATCCTCCTTTTCTTTTCCAGTCGCCTGATTGTGGTTTGAGATCTGCTTTTCCTCAGTAAACTTTGTCATATTGCGCAGACTTTCCACGGCCAGTACTACCGAAACCACGCTGACTGTACCTCCCGCTTTTGCATCGTTCGTACCCGTGTCCACAAACGTCTGGTTAAGGCTACAGAACGGCCTTTCCTCAGCATTTTGAATTGTAGTTTACAGACATTCTGCAGCCAAAACTGCAGAGACCGCATCTCCATAGTTCTCTCCATCGCTAGTTCTCTCCATTCTGGTACAACCTCTGTTCATCATAAGCTTGTTGCTTTTCTAGAAAAAATAGATAACTTCAATAAGCTTCATTTTGAGGGATCTACTTCTGCATGCCATGAATATGTTGTTGGTCAAGCAAATGAATCAAAAGAAGGCGATGGCATATGTCATCTCAAGGGAAATAGAATACCGAAGGGTTTAGTCTCTCTGGAGCGATTGTTTGATAAACATGATCGTTTGTTAAGAAGAAGCGACAAGATGACCCTAACTCGTCTCCGGAGACCAAATCAGTCAACCTGGGTACTGTGGAACATCTGCAGTTTGTGAACATCTAGAAATGTTGTACACCCAAGGAAAAGTGGAAGTTTGTCAAATTGCTAAAGAAATATATGGACGTATTGGCATGGTCTTATGTCGATCTGAAGTCTTTCAAGCCTAAGGACGTTCAGCATGACATCCCGTTAAAAGATGATGTCAAACCCTTTCGCCAAAAATAGAGGCACTATAACCCCAAGATCTTGGGTACCATCCAGGTGGAAATACATAAGATGTTGGATGTGAGGATTATCTTTCCTATCCATCATAGTACTTGGGTCACAAACATTGTACCAATACGAAAGAAGAATGGCGAGATACACATATGCATAGATTTTCACAATCTGAATCAGGTAACCTTGAAGGACAACTACCCGCTGCCCATAATGGATCAAGTTCTATAGGCAGTAACCGGTTCAGAGATGCTATCCATGCTTGATGGTTTTCTGGACTACAATCAAATTGAGGTATCACCTGAAGACCAATTCAAAACAACATTCACTACTCCCTGGGGCACATTCACCTACAGCAGGATGCCTTTTGGCTTGATCAATGTTGGTGCCACCTTTCAACAAGTAATGGACTTCACATTCAAAGGTATGATGGGAAAGGTCATCATAGTTTATTTAGATTACTTAACTATGTTCTCTAAAAAGTGAAGTGATCACTGTGATCATTTGGAGCAAGTATTGATTAGATGTCGAGAACATGAGATTTTCCTAAATCCAAAACAGTTTATTTTCGAGGTCACTGAAAGAAAGTTGCTGGGACACGTTGTCAGAAAGGAAGGAAAAAGGATAGATGTTGAAAGGTTTAAGGCTATTCAGAGCCTTACCTTACCCACAAGCAAGACTGGTGTTCACTCCTTCGGAAAGGTGAAATTTCTCAGACGCTTTGTTCCCGACTTCGCTGAAAAGACTCGTCACATATCAAATATGATGAAAGGGTCAAAAAAAATTTGGTGGATCAAATAAGGAAAGGTGTCATTTGAGGATATAAAAGCCTCCATTTCCCATGCACCCATCCTGTTATGTCCCGAATTCTCCAAGGATTTTATCATGTACAGTTATGCATCTGTACATAATGTATCAACCAACTTAATGCAAAAGAAATTTAAGGATGTTGAATCTCCAATCGCTTTCATGAGCTCCCCTCTCAAGCTTCATGAATTGAGGATGTCTCAGTTAGAAAAACATGCCTTTGTAGTAGTCAAATCAGTCAAGAACTTCCGGTACTACATCCTAAAATCTCATACGGTAGTGTTGGTTCCTGACACAGTAGTTAGGTCTATCCTAACTCAACAGGAGTTAGAAAGCTTATGAGGGAATTGGAACACAAAGGTCTAAGAGTATGATCTAGACATAAAACCAACCAAGCTGGTAAGAGGCAAGGGCCTATGTCAGCTTATGGCTGAGAACAAAGAGAAAGATGATTGCATCGAAAGAGCATAGGGCAAATTCAAGAAAGCTGATTCTCTACCTATAGTTCTATTTGTTGTGACTAGTGATGAGTGGTATTCCGATATGACTTTCTTTCTCAGTTACGGTGAGTGTTTAGCTCATCCAACTTCAAAGGAGAAGTGAATTGTAAAGCTCAGGGAAGCTAGATATGTCATATTGGATGACAGTTTATACAAGCACGATATTGATGGCATATTCTTACGATGCGTTGATAAACTGTAGCAGATCAAATTGCTTGAAATTTTTCATGACTCAGCCTGTGGCAGTCAATTTTCCTCATTCGTAATAGCACATAAGATCATCTGGGCTAGGTACTATTGGCCAACACTATTTTAGGATATAGCCACCTGGGTAGCAAAATGTGAGCTTTGCCAACAGTTTTACAGCAAGCCAAAATTGGCTACTTTTCCCCTCAGGCCCGTCATTATTAACGAGCCATTCAGGAAATGGGGAATTGTCTTTATCGGAGCACTACATCCCTAGTCAAGTTTCAGACATAGTTATGTCCTAACAACAATAGATTAATTCACCAAACGGGTGGAGGACATACCTGTCAAGAATGACACCTCTGAATTTGTTTGCAACTTCATCAAATAAAATATCATCATGAGATTTGGCATCCCACACAAGACAGTTGCTGATAATGCTTCCAACTTCTCCTCACGGGAAGTTATCAGTTTTTTCTATGAATATTGGATAACCTTGGCCCATGCCTCGGATTATTACCCCCAGGGAAATGGTTAGGCAGAATCCAGTAATAAGAACCTAGTGACCATCATACGGAAGCTAATCGATCAGAATCAGTGGTCCTGGCACAAGTCATTGTATGATGATTTATGGGCAGACCGTATTACTCCGAAGAGGTCTCTCAGTATGTCACCTTTTCAAGTATTATATGGAATCGATGTTGAGCTCCACATTTCCATGGATCTCCATGCTCTATGCTTGGCACGAGCGATCGAAGATGAGAATTTCTAGAATTCTCTTGAAAAGAGGATCATGTATCTAATAGAACTTGAAGAAAAGAGAGTAAGAGTGGTCGACAGGATCACCGAACATCATAATCAAGTCAAGAGACTATTCGATAAAAAGGATAAGCAGAGGGATTTTTGGATGGGAGATCTCATCCTTTTATGGGACAAGCGAAGAGAGCCAAAGGGCATGCACGGGAAATTTGAATCTCTTTGGAGAGGGCCTTTCAAGATCAAGCAGCTCAATGGAGAGAATAGATTCTATGTCTCATATCTAGATGGAACCGAGCTCCCACTCCCCTATAGCAGGCAACATCTCAAAATATTCAGGAAGTAGAGCTTGCTCTCTTCTTTGTACAGTTTTCTTTAGTTCTGTGTTGTTTCTTGGTGTGTGTTTGCTTCTTGTTGGTTGTGTGTTTTCCTTTCTTTTTCGTCACCCTTGTTTTTGACTCTGTAACCCAATGGATAGGCACATGTTGATTTGGGATTCTCTCCCCTTAAACTTTGCTCAAAGATAGTCCCCATAAAGAGCCAGCTATTATCCTATAAAATTGATAAGGGCAAGTTCGCAGGTAACCATACAAATTTTTTTATTTTGGTTCCCTGTTGAGGTCTCTTAGCATTCAGAATGGCATAAAATTCCTTTCCAGAAAATCTAGTTTTTAGAACTTGGTCATTTAAAACCTTTTTTGGGTTGGGTATAGTTTTCATTAGCATTACATTTACCAAAATTGTGCCCCTCCTTTCCTTTGGCACATTCTTCAGAGTGTTAACACTCCAAATGTTGTGCCCCTCAATGGTGCGCCAAGGCGCAAAAAATGCAGTGTCGACACTTCCAAAGCTGCGCTATGGCACAAATCTCTTTGTGTTGACATGTCCCTTGGTGTACCATAGAAAAAATTGGTGGCAAATTTATTACAAACTTTTGCTATATATAGGCACATCCGACCTGTCATTTTCATAATTCAAAAAAAAAGTGAAAAATTTATTCCTCTGTACTTGTCAGCATTCTTGTCAACCCTGTGTGTTATCATTTGTCACATTCGTGCATCCCACATCATCTCCTTTATCAGTATATATTTCTGGTAAGTGGTCCTTGCCCTTCCTGTGGATTTGTTGTGGTTTCTATGTTGGTTTAGGTGGTTAAGATTGTTAATAAACAATGAACCTAAGAAGATAACACAATCCCAATATATTTTGTGTAACCCACTTCAAACCGTTCTTCATCCTCCTAGATTTGCAAATCTGGAAGACCTCTACCACAAAACAACTCAGACTCATTTGGCCCTTTTTTCCTGCTTTGCTGGGTTTTCCCCCTTGCCATCAAAATCCAAGCCAAAAGAGTGAAAATCATGAAATTTTTACAAATCAAACCCACTGTTTTTCCTTCAGTGCAAGATCCATTTTTGTTACACCAAACACAGTCACACCACAGGCACACTATCCTTCCAGGTAGCATAAATGTTTCCCGCACCTTATACAAATCATAAATTTCCCAAGGTGCAGGCATTGGCACTAAAACATTAGCAACAACACTACATGTTGTGAAAAAATTTCCCATGTTGCGCAAACTAAACCCTTGGCACACCTCACTCTCATGCAACATCTACCAAATCTATGCCAATAGCACATCCTGAGACCTTACAACACCAACCATATCTACGCCTCACTTAAAAGGACTTCTAATGGCATAGGTACGTGTCCCTTGACACCAATATTTGAATTTTTTGTGTAGCCTTTCCCCGCCCTGTGCCCCTTTTGGTACCATTTTCTCCCATGCAACACTTTCCCAAAGTGCACCTTGCTTTTCTAAGACCCTGTAGCCTACAAAAGAACTGCACCTTGCACTCAGAGGCTTGTAAATTGATAAATTTTCATTTTATAATCTTTGATGGATGACTTAATAGCTAACATGGATCTTCTATGATGGACTTCCCTTATTATTCTTGCAGATCAATGGCTGAACTCAGATCCACACATTTCTCCATCGAGTAAGAAGACAACTAAGTCCAAGCGTAAAGCCAAGCTAACAAAAGAAGAAATGAAATATAAATACCAAAGGGTCATGATGCCTGAATCTCTTGCAGAATGTGATCTAGATATTAGATATTCAGAACTCCGGCACATTGACATGGAGGACTTCTGGGCCAGAACCAAGAAGGTCACAGGTAGCCCATGGATGGATAATTTGGTTGGCAGTGGTCTGCACTTTGTTGCAAGGATCCCCGTAAGCACAATCAAAAATGAGTTCATGATGTTGGTGGGCCACTGTTACAATAAGGACACAAGATGTGTCAAAAATGAGAAGGGCGAGGTAATAATCAACCTCACTACCTGACATTTTGAGATCATGTTGGGTATCCCTCACCACCGACATTTTGTAGTGGTAATCCAAGAGGAATGCATGAAGACATGGAATGAAAACGAAGAAAAATGCATGCAGCCGATGAATGACGTGTACATCAAGAACAAGAAGGTAACAAGAAGGTGGCCACAAGTCATTCATCGCAGTGACTTTTCAAAGGAGTTGAGTGACACCATCACTTTCCTGAATAGGGTGTTTGGTCTTCCCGATACCCATTACTTTCACAAGTGAATGCTCAAGTATTTAGAAACCATGAGTAAAAATGTTCTTGATCAATGTTTTAAATGGGGAGAGATTATTAACAGTACGATCTCAGAGCAACTTCAACAACTTTCAACAATTGGGAGGTTCTATATGAAATCCTTTGTGGTACATGTTGTTTCCTCATAGAGGTACTACCCAACATTTAATTTATGTGGGGTATGGCCCCATGTAAAAATATACAAGTACTATCCAGAGTTAAGACTAGAAAATAGCAAAGCCCAATTCAACAAATTCAACGACATCTTCTTCTATGGTGTCATCTGTCTCTTGAGGCCTAACATGACTCATGGTCAGATGACTAAAAGCATACTCACTACCACAGAGAAGTGGGGAGCATTATTCACGCAATTCCCCACTTTCACCTATCTCAGAGCCATTAACTTCTTTGGAGAGCCCACAAAATTTCCAAGGTATGCAGGACCCAAGCTGATCCTGTTGGAGCTTTCTAGATAGCTCAACACGTACCACGAGAAATGTTTGAAAAGGAAGAAGGGTGGGACTCCATTCCCCCTCATAGTGGGTAGGTACACCTGTACTTCACAGAGAAAAGCCTAGAAGATGTTTGTAGAGCTTGAATTGCTTAATTTGAAGCATAATTCCTAGCAAGGCCAACCTTTGATCGTCGTGATTGCCTCCCAAGAACAAAGATCGATCAAATTAATGTCCCTCAAATCAAAGATGTCTACATCGATCTATATCACAAATTCGAGCTCAGATGAAAGAATCACTCCCACCTAGCCCTGGCAGAGATCATTCAATATGGTGTGGCCATCGTCCCAAAGGGTTTTCAAGCAACTGATCAAGACGTTGATCAGGTTTATATAGACACGGATGGGGAAAATTGGCCATTTGCTAAAATTGATAGAAACAAGGAACCTTAGACTATTGAGAAAAGGGTCAAAGGCACTCTGTAATGCACTAAGCATTGGTGCAATAAGAATGGTCTCATCTACCTTGGAGTAGACTTTACCACGTCTCCCTTGGGTAATACATCCACTAACCCGAAGCACTTGCCTAAACTAAAAGGAAAAGATAAAGAGGGAGAGAAAAGCACTACTCAGGAGGAAATTCCTGAGAGCCCTCCTTCCACCACCAAGGATTCGGTAGTAAGCCTAATATCACCAGAAGAAGAAGAAGCGCTAAGTGATCCAATGGGCACATCCACTTAAGATGTTGCTACTACTACAACTAGTGAGATTCCCACTATCCCATCTCCTGCTCCTCCTTCCCCTCCTCATGTCACTCAACCAACCACTCCTTTGGTTGTGTCTTCTCCCTTGCCTTCTACCGTTCCCCCTTCCTCTTCCTCCATCTTCTCTTCCCTTGCGGATTTTTCTCCCAGCATTTCTTCCCTCATCTCTCATATCCCTTCCGCCCCCACGGTTTCCTCTCCCGCAGTCACTCCTACCCCTGTGAGCATTGGAGTGTTAGATTCTTTCTCGATGCCACCACCAAGTGTCTCGACACATTTCCTCATGTCCACTACAGTTGCTCCTTCTTCCACCCCTATTTCCTCCTCTTCCTTTGGTCTAACTCCCTTAAGTCCAGAACGGATCTCCAGACACCTGAGCCAACACAAGAGGAAAGTACCTATTGCACCTATGGACTTCTCTATTATTCTAGATAAAGGGCCTAAGAAGCAAAAAGCTATAACCCACTTCTCTCAAAGTGCTTCAGGTGAAACGGTTATGGAGATCGCATACCGTGATCTCACAAAGAAGAAAGAAGATCTGTTTCATACAGATTATATAGTGACTCAGGTCATGATGGGATCATCATCAGAGAGCCTTTAAGGAGAATCTTTATCTGCAGTGCATGCCCTTTGCAAGAAGATTCAAGAAGCAAAGGAAGAGAAGAGAATGTTAAAAGAGAAAAACAAGCATCTTCTCCAAGCCCTGCAAAAGATGGGAAATGCCCCTCTTATGACTATCACCAACCCTCTTGAAGTTCTTAGTCAGGAGAAGATAAATGAGTACGCCAATATCGGCGAGCAAGGTATAGCGGTGTCCTCTTGGAGAGAGAAGATCCTCAAAGATAGTGAGGAAGTGATTACAAAGTTCACAGAGCTTTATCAAAATATAGATCAAGCTAACAAGGAAATCTAGGAAATAGCAGGACCTATCTCCGAAGAGTTGGACCATGCCAGGTTGCAACACGAGACATTTCAGAAGATGCTCGACTGCTTGGTCAAAGACTTGGTGAAATTCGGTGTTTTTGATCACCCGCGAGCACCCAAAAATGTCCTTGTTGCTTTAGACTGTCAGGTTGACCAGATGGAGTTTGTCTTGGAGAAAATAGACAAAATCAACAAGGAAGCCCTAGATGTAATGCACCAAATGGAGCAGATTGTCTTACAGATGTCTCCTTGTTTGCTCATCCCATCATATGCCTTGAGGAATGAAGATGATACTATTTGGATTCTCAAGGAAATTGTGTCACAGGGTTTAGTGTCAGAGGCCACTTTTGATAAAGAATCTATCAACAACCTTCTGGCCTGCCACAACTTTGTTGGATACCTGATGGAGGTAGGTAATGAATACTTCAAACTCTCGGAAAGACTCAGAGATGAACGTGAAACTTGCGAAGTCATTGGGGATCACACCAAGGGTCCAAGTCAAGATCAACTTCACGCAATGGTCAAAAACTTCATGGAGTATCGAGCTCAGTTTCACATTTCCTCTCCTGAGAAGAAGCAGGACACTCCTTTCCAACCAAGGGATGATGACGAATGGGTTCCTTTCTTCTGGGATGAATCCCATTTTTGTAAAAATATTTACAAGAATGTTGGCAAAAATGATGACATCATCCATGTTGCACCATGAGATGTTTTCATCCACAAAATTACCCTAAAGTCAACATTTGACTTTTAGATATTTTGTAAATAGTTGTTGGCTCCTTTTTGCCTTCTTTCTCCTTCTCCTTCTATAAATACTTGGATACTTGTAGTATTCAGTGTGAGAAAATTTGTATGAAAATTAGAGTGAGGAGAGAGAGACTTTGAGATTTCTTTTAACAGAACATTATTTATACAAAATTGAGACTTTGTGCTGAATTCCTATGTTAAGTGTTAGATATTTATTAAGTTAGATCTGCATGCTTATTCTGTTGGAATCACGTATATTTTGTCATTTGTTTATTAGTGTTGCATTTTTTTTTTATCTGAGTAAGTTTGGATTTGTTTATTACTAGCCTAAAACATAAACCCTCTGACATTTCTGCTTTGGAATTCATTTCTTTTCTCCCTTTAGACCCACCTCTCTTCTATTCCTTTTCTCATTCCTTTTTGTTCTTCATCGGAACTAATTCCACCGGGATGAGATTCTAAAACCCCCTGAAGGCAGAATACTGTAATACTTGCATAGATTCCTGTTGGTAGAATAACAATAAACCAGTTTCACGTTGCTGTCTAAAAGAGGGGCTATGCCCTACACACTATTGGCACTATTGGCCTGTCCATCCATAGATCTGTCCACTCAACAGATTTTCAGACCAATAGGTCCTGAAATGGGGAGTTAGAAGCTATACCTAACATGCCCATGTGCCAAAATTTCACCATCCAAATTCCTGTTATTTGCAAAATGAAAAAGGGACTCAAGTGTCGATAGATAAAATAAATCGAAAAATAAATACTAAATTAAAATGAAATGAGGACTTACCATTTGCGTGAGGATAATAACTTACCTCTGTCGGTGCTCAAACTCTGCGAAAGTACTTTCAAAGCAAGTTAGAATATTTCATATATATATAAAATTAGCTCACTTTCCTATTCATTTGTGCATGTTGATTTGGTAACTTTTGAGCTCTGGGACCCACAGTAACCGTTTTCGATGAGAGTACGGTCAAAACGTTTGTTACAAGATCTTGATCATGCCTCTGAGAGTAGGACATCGACCTACAAAGTCTCAATAGATAAAACTGTATGATGGTGGCAGTTACAGGACCACCTTCTCATAAGGTGGTGGTTATGGAACCACCACTCTGCACAGGGCCTTCTCATAAGGTGGTGGTTCTGGAACCACCACTCTGCACAGGGCGGCTGTTCTGAACAGAATGCAAAAAAAGATGTATTATTTAATTGTTTTTACATTTTTGACATTTTTATATGTTCTTGATGATTTTTCCAGTTGGATTATGTTACTAACTTACTCTTTTTCCCTATTTTGGGTGGATACAGAAGAAGGAGGAGTATATTAGATGGAGTAGAGAGAGGGAGTGTGATTGGATCCCAGCAGTGTTAGAGGTACTGACCCAAACAAAGCAAGACACTCTGCAGAGGGCCGGTATTTGGAGGAGCGCATAGGTTCCCCATGTTGCTCCTGTTAGTCACATATTGTGTGACTTATTTTTGTATTGGGATGCGGATAAAAAAAAAATTCAATTTCCAGGTGTTAGGGGTGAGTGGTCTATCACCCTAGAGGATGTCTATCGCATATTGGGGGTTCCGATTCTTGGGAGGCGGATGTATCTTAAGACAACAGTATCCAGGTCTCAGATAGTTCAGTGGGATACCTACATGGGAGATGTTGTTGTCTCCATGGGCTCGAAGAAGGGGGAGAAGGTTTGTTCCATTGTTGCTTCTCTTATCCCTATGATCCGTAAGGCTATTATGGGTATCCATGCCTCACGGTTGATTGGGGACAAGGGAGGGGATACTATTTTATACTGTTGGGCTCCCATTATTGCATAGATTGAGGCCCATGGCCATGTTTACGCTTGGAGAGTAGATATTCTTGGGACCACCTACCATGATTTATATAGGGTGGTCAGATTACAGGGGTAGTCATTGAGTCACCCTACACTACTTATGAGTTGGGTGTATGAGTGCATCATCCCCTATGGGAGAGGTGTAGAGGCAGAGGATCTGGGGGTTGTTAGGGTAGTGAGGTGGACAGGGATGACTGTACTCAAGATGCCACACCAGCTAGTGGTTCTCTAAATATTATAGACATGGAGGCCACTCTTATTAGCCCATGACAAGGCTATGGGGAGAGGAGAAACATACATTGATTTCCTACTATTCCACAGGTCAGCTGGTAGATAGGGAGGTTGGAGACTCACCCATTTGATAGAGTACCTTAGCATTTTGGCCTCCCTCACGTCGATATGCTTCCTCAAGTGGGGCCAGTGTACAGGTCTGTTTGTGAGGCTATGGAAGGTCCCAGAAGCCAAGGTTAGACCACAATTACTCTCGGAGTTCCCATTGCAGTTAGGAGGGTGGTTCGGGCCCAAGGGGTAGCTAGTGCTCCTAGAGCACCTTTACTTCATATTAGAGCTGCTCCTACTCAGTGGAGAGGGAGATGAGCCCATTGATGTGAACTCAGACTCTGAGGAGTTCACAGGAGGGGAGAAAGAGGAGGAGATGGTAGGAGGTGAGACCGGTGGGATGGCTTAGGAGGATGAGAGCGATTCTGAGTGGCATGACACTAAGGATATTTTGAGGGCCAAGAGAGTGGAGGAGAGTGTAGAGAAGGTGACCCTGATCTTAGAGGAGTTGCCTTCTCAGGACATTGGGGGAGATGATGAGTCTATAGAAGGACGTCATTTCTTTCCTGATTTGGGGGAGGTTCCACAATCTGCAACAATGTCAGTAACAGGTGCAAATCCTAGGGACCCTACCTAGATGCCTAGAGATCTGAGTGACTTACTACTCTTTTCTCGATTTTGTTTTAGCTAGAAATGTTTAGTTGATATTTTCATTTTGTTGTTTCGTTTGTTTTTGACTTTATTTTTGGTAATTTTCTAACTTGTTATTTCTCTTTTTTTATTTGCAGCGACTGCTAAGGGATGGCGGGACTAGATTCACCGAGTATGTGCAGACACCCTGTTGCTCCCCTCAAAGAGTACTTAGGCCGAGCTTAGTACGGACATTGGAGAGCCCTCAACAGTTGGCTAACATACTGATGTGTTTTCCCCTATCTGGAAGGCAGCGAAGTTAGTGACCTCTCTTTGTACTGAGCTGGTTGGATAAAGGACTGCTGAGTGCTTGATGAGGAGGATCCATTCTCATTGTGAGACCACAACTACTGGCTGTGATCGTGAGCCCTCATTTCATTCAAAGCATCATCATAGCATGAGTCCTAGACGCAGTCGTACACCTTCTGAGGGATCCCACAGGGATTGAGAGGCCATTTGGTCTTTTGTAGTGATTTTGCTAGATGTTTATATGGGTTGTTTTTGTATTTTCTGGGATCATTTAGCATTTTGACCATGCCTAGTCCATGATGGCATTGTATGTAGAACATGATATATATATATATATATATATATATCCTATATATATCCTTTTGGATCTAGATCTTCTTATATCTAGAATTTTGTGATTCGTTTCCTATGTGTACACTAGATGTTTTTAGAATCTTTGTTTTTATATGCTTTTCAAAATATATGTAATGGATGACAAGTGATAACAAATGTTGAAGATAATGTTTCTCTTTTATTTGTTTTTGTAATGCTGACAAGTGATGATGCAAACATATTGTAGTACTGAACTTTTGGATTCTTTGGGCAATGTTTGTTGCTTCTTCTTGTTTTATCAAAACGTGATGAATATATAGTGATAATGAGATGAACTTGCCCCACTCCTAACTCCACGCAAATAGTAAGATGTGAGGGCTCAACACCAAGAGTTAGGAAGGGTGCAAATTATATGAGTTTGAATGAATGAAAATGATGAGAGAAAGACGAGGTTTTGACAGAAACCAAATTTAGATGTCTATACTTACTCTTACTTGAAACTACTACATAGTTTAGAATGCAACTTACTTTCCAGTTTATCTAGACTTAGATCCATGGATGGAAATTTGGTTGAAAAAATATGTTTTTGAGGATTTGATCTCTTTGGATACTTAACTATGCTTTAAAATATTAATATTCACTAATTTGATTGAATGGACCCCCCTAAGCCTTGCTCCATGCTGCTAGTAGGAAGCATGGGCTCATCACTGAAGGTAGGACATAGGTGAGTAAGGTAACTTATTTCCTTTACCAACCTTGCATCACTAGTAAGAGATGCAGGATCATCACCAAAGGTTGGTGGGGCAAAGAAGTGTGTAAAAATAAAATATTCTATTTTGTTTAGTATTTTGATTTAATTTGACATTTCTGATTTGTGATTTTGGAGTATCCTTGTTTCAAAGAGATGTAAGAAGGATAGATGTGACACCAAGAAGCTTCTAGAACAAACCGTAGGTAAGAACAACTTATCCTAGTAGAAAAGAATGAGTATGACCAAGTATGCAGGCCTTGGTATGGTTTTTGTCAAGACTTTGTCTATCGCATTGATGAAATGATTTTGAAACTATTTGATGATATTATGAAAATTGAAGAGATATGATTTGAATGATTTTTCCAATATTTTCAGAAGCTTATAATTAATTTCTTAAGAATAAGTTCCTTGACCACAAAATTTACGAAACAAGTGAACAAAATGAAACAACTAAGTGACTAATGCAATGTAGGTAGATATAATATACAAATGGTGATGTTGATGACCTATGCGTAATACCGTTTAAGATGCAAGGAATTGACAGTCTCATTGAACTCCTCACCTTCTAGTGTACACAAGAGATACACACCATTTTTGTAGTCTTTCATGACTCAATATGGGCCTAACCACTTGGGTCGGAATTTCCTTCCTTCGTTGGTTTTCTTATCAATCCGGTTTTCTAGTCTTAGAACTAGATCTCCCTCGTATATTTCTCATTCATAGACCTTCTTGTTATATTTCTAGAACATCTGGTCAGCATAGGCTCTATGTCATTTTTCAGTGTTTAGCCTAGCCTCATCAAGGCTTTCTAGTTGAGAGAGGCATGCCTCTCTATAGGCTTCTTCTCCCAAAATCCTTTGTAATGAGATGCAGAGACTGGGTATTTCGACCTCAAGCGGGAGGACTTCTTCTGCCCCCGAATACTAATGAGAAAGGGGTTGCCCTTTTTGGTGTTCTTATTGAGTTTTGATGGGCCCACAAGGTCGGGTATAATTTTAAATGCCAATCGTGTTTATTATCCTTAACTTTTTTGAGGAGAATAGCTTTTAATATTTTGTTTGTCGCTTTGTCTTGTCTGTTGGCTTGAGGGTAGTAAGGAGAGGCCATATGATGGTTTATCTTGAATTTTTTGCATAACTCCTGGACCTCATAATTCTTAAAGGATGTGCCATTATTTGAGATAATGACTTACGAGACACCGTACCTACAAATGATTTGATTCAAAATAAACTTAGTGATTACGGAACCTGGTACGATGGTGAGAGGCATGGCCTCTACCCATTTGGTAAAATATTCTATGGCCATGATTATAAATTTATGGCCATCTATTGACGAGTGAGAGAATTTCCCTATCAAATCTAGGCCCCACGTGGAAAAGGGCCATGGGGTTGCGATTGGCTGCAGAGGTTGTGCTGGCATGTGAATCTCGTGGGATAATTCTTGGCATTTATGGCACTTGTGCACAAATTCTACTACGTCATGTTCCAGAGTGGGCCAGAAATATCCCATCCGATGTATTTTGTGAGCAATGGCATGACCACCAAAGTGGCCTTCACATATCTCACTGTGGGATTCATAAAGAATATTTTTGGATTCTTTAGTGACAACGCATCTTAAAATCATTCCATCGAAGGCTTTACGATAGAGAACTTGTTCTAAAATTACATATTTAGTAGCGATAATGCATAACTACCTTCTTTTTGTGATGTGGCACCTTCTGGGTATGTATGGTCCATTATAAAATTGACGATGTCAGTATACCAAGGACATATAGAGATGGGGGGTCTAGTTTCGACAAAATATATGCACTCATTGGGAAAGTCCAGATTTACTAGATAGCCTCCATCTAACGGATTGTTAGCTAACCAGTCTACAATGATTTGTCCCTTAATGGATTTCTGGTTTTAAAATGTTAATTCAAATTCACCCATTAAGGTTATTAATTGTCTAGCCTTTCTAGATAAAGACCCTTGCATGAGGAATGTTCGTAAGTGATCTGTCTTTACGATGACC
The DNA here is from genome assembly GCA_019776745.2 of Taxus chinensis. Classification (NCBI taxonomy): domain Eukaryota; kingdom Viridiplantae; phylum Streptophyta; class Pinopsida; order Cupressales; family Taxaceae; genus Taxus; species Taxus chinensis. Next base: position 630,527,445 of record CM034154.1, on the reverse strand, counting down.
CTTGTTTCTTTATTTAATATGTAATGTCTTAAATGTTTTTTTGTGAAGACTATGGAAAGGAATTCTCTTTTTTCCTGTGTATAACATGTTTCATAATCAAACAACATCCGGCTAATGAAATAGACTGGATGTTCTCGTTTATCTTTGTCTTCTTGAGCCAAGATGCAGGCTATCAAGACACCAGTATCCCATGAATACAGGATCAAAGGATGATATGGTCTAGGAGACATTAGCATGGGAGGAGACAATAAGAAGCGTTTAACTGCTTCGAAGGCCTCATTGCATTCTTCTGTCCAATCAATGCTATAATCTTTTTTTAATAAATTTTTGATTGAATGAACAACAAAACTTAAGTCCGGAAAGAACTTTCTAATTGCACTGAGTTTCCCAAGAAATGATCTAATACCAAACTCGTCTGATGGTGGAATCATTTCAAGAATAGTCCAGATTTTGGTTAGATTGACATCAATCCCTCGTGACGATATAAAGTAACCTAGAAGTTTGCCTCCTGTCACACCAAATACGAATTTCTCTGGGTTCAATGTGATGCCATATTCAATCAATCATGAGAGAATGATACAGAGTTCTTCTAGGTGATCACAATGCTTCTTGGCCTTAGCTAACAAGTCATCTACGTAAGACTCCACAATCTTATGAATAAAGTCGTGAAATATGTATTTCATTTCCCTTTGGTATGTAGTGCCAGCGTTCTTAAGACCAAATGGTGTGATAGCATAACAATAATTTTCCCAAGGAGTTATAAATGTGGTCTTGGCTTGATCCCGTTCAGATATTTTAATCTAATTATGGCCTGAGAACCCATCCACGAGGGAAAACAACTAAAATCTAGCTGTTGCATCAATAATAACGTCAATGGATGGTAATGGGAAGTCATCTTTGGGACAAGCTTTGTTAATGTCCCAAAATTCTATGCAAATTTATATCTTCCCATTCTTTTTGAGAATGGGGATGATATTAGATACCCATTGAGAATAGTCAACTGGTTTGGTGAATCCCACTTGGAGAAGTTTCATTACTTCTTCTTTCACCATGAGAGCCACTTTTGGTTTCATTAGTCTCGACTTTTGTTTGATGGGCATTGCATCTGGTTTGGTGACAAGATTGTGTACTATGATATGTGGTGCAATTCCCATCATTTCTTTGTAATTAAATGTGAAAGCCTTTTGATGATCCTTGAGGATCTGGGTATGTATTTCTATCTCCTCCAGATTTAACGAGGATCCCAACTTCAAAATCTTTGGTTCTTCCTCTGTTCCAATATTTATGTCAATCGTTCCTTTGATTAAGGAAGCGTTGCCTTCTTAAAATTCAGGTGGGGCCGGAGGTGGTTCCAAAATTTATCCATTCTCTACCTCATAGATATCGAGATTCTTTTACGAGGGGCGATTCATGGGATTTCCAAAATAGGAAGAGGAATGTGGGATTAGGGAAAAATCTACTATGTGATGAGCAAGATGTATCTTCGCATAGGTGTTTAGATATCTAAGAGTGACTTTATCATTTTCAAAGTGATCTAGGATAGAAAACTCATTCTCAGCTTCTATATGTGTCAGGAGTAGGTTTGTTGGTATTTTACGCACCAATGGTTCAATACGAAGTGATACAATGAAACTTGTATTTTCCAACTCACTGCTCGGAGTAAAACTGGAAACTGAGGTTGTTATTGAATCAGCAAGAAGGTTTTGTTCTCATGGGATTGCTTTTATTGATATGAAGTCAAATCCTTTGGTTAGATCTAATACCGTCGTTTTATAGAGTTGTAAGTGTTCAGCTCTAGTCTCATATACCTCAGAGACTTGGTTTGTGACTAGTTGCGAGTCTCCTAGCACTCTAATGTTATCAACACCCATCCTTTTGGCTATGATGAGGCCAAGAAAAAGGGCTTCATACTCAGCCCCATTATTGGCACATTCAAAGTTTAACCTAAAGGAAAAAGGTAGGATCTTTCCCTCAGGAGAAGTAAAGATCACACCTGCCCCAGCTCCAAAACGACGTCTAACTCCATTGAAGTGGAGAGTCTAATATTTTTTTGGAAAAATGGATGTTGCTACATTCTTCGCGGTTTTTTTCTTCTACCTCGATTACTTATACCATACAAAATTTTTATGTTGGAAGGGAGCCAAGTCCTAGGGTGTATCCTATATGTTGTTACCCAAATTTTTTCTCCTTTTCAGTCTGAGCAGCATTAGAGCTATGGCATGAAGGTTGAAGTTAGATAGATCATGAAGTGTGTTATTTTGTATCCGAGGAGGTGATCTAACTGGAACTCAAATTTGTGGAGATAATGATAGCACTTTGAAAGGATTTGGATCTAACCCTCACTATTTTACGCTGTGCCTTTCAACCAAGGTAAAAGAACCTATACTGCAACCTCTGTTTTATGTAGGAGGTGAAGATATCCTTATACTGTCCATATTGTATGGAGATGGCCTTGGGAAAACATGATCAATATTCCATTATTCAAACTCAACAGAGTTGTCACTACTAAATGATGGAAATGCTCTCAAGACAAGGCTAAGGTTGTTAGAGACATGTGTGATCCTGATTTTCCTTGTGCATTTTTGTAGATGGGTTAGAGCCTTTTGTTTACACACAATGCAATGCAAGGGTAACATGGGTAGGATTAGTTATTTTGAATGAATTTTTTTTGGTGGGGTGTTGATAAGAAAAACTGGGATATATTAGATCTTTGAAAACCTCTACAATAATGGAACAACTATCAGATAAAATGCTTCAAATAATCAGGATATTCTTTCAACCAGAAGAGGCATAAATGGAAGCCCAGGTTGCACTCTTCACACAATCTTTGAGAATTCACCACAAAATCTTGAAGTAAAGAACTCAATCAAACACAAAAATCCATGATCAAACCACACCTAAGGTACCCCCAAAGGCTCACAATTAATCTTTGCAATCAAGGAAGGTAAAGTGATTTTAAATTTGTTTATCTCTTTATCAGATGAAGGCTCTTCTGAACATGAGATTGCAAATGCCACTAAACTATCAACAAGAAATGGAGATTCTGTGTGATTTCTAAAAAATTTCAATGCAAGATTACAACAAGAACAATTAAAACTATTTGCAAGAATTTAAAAAATAATAATAACAGACATCATATTGCCCATAAAAACACAGATTAACTCAAAATCTTGTTAGATTCATCAGCAGGGGGGAGTTTCATGAACAATCTCAGAGCTGTGTGATGGCTATACACTTGTAACTAACTCACATACATGAAGATCCAACACAGAAGAAATTATTCTAGTTCTTTGGTGGGTTTTTTAGAAAAATGAGCTTTCTCTCAAAATTTTCTCAGGATTTTCAACATCCAACCCTTTACAATTTCTCCAAAATACATTATATACCTTATGCCACATTGGAGCCTTCTTTACCAAGCAAAGAATATGCCATGGGATCAAGTTTCTTACAAAACAATCCTCATGATTCAATCAAAATGACATCAAATAGAAAAACATTCACAGGTTTCCAGGTGTGCCCAAGGAGATTAAATCATTACAAATATCTGGATAATTATCCATCCTGGAGGCATGTTTTTCATCATTGAGGCATGCAAACACCTTTTGCTAATCATTTTAACATTTTTACCTTTTCAAATCACCTCTGCAACTTTTAATTTTATCATTTCACATGTTTGCTCGAGCTGGGGAAAAATATTTCTTCAAAAACATCTCAAATAAAAATATTGAGCCATGAAACCGATGCCAATGATCTTAGAAGGCCAAGACGACACAAAATCACTATAAATTTGATAAATTTTGATGTAAAAATCATGATTCCAAGCTTCTTAGAGCACCCATGGCGGTCAAAATAAATGGATGCACAATAACCATCGATCTTATCCATCTTTTTCCTTTAATCTGGGCCCTCCACGTGTCAAAAAACTATTGGGACCGAAATTGGGATCATTTTTTACTTTTCCATACTTTTGGAAAAATGGAAAAATTTGACTTTTTTCTCTGCCCCTCCGCCCTTGAAATTTGGAGCTGACACGTGGCATATGGTGGGTCCCATTGAAATCACACTTCAATTCTATGCATTTTGACCTTTTTTGGAAATTGGGAAAATTTTCACCTTATGCCCCGCCGGCCCACACACTCGATTTCTCCCTCGCCACATGTCGCTTCCTCTATCGCTAAAATCCGCAAGTCCAATTCTCATTTTAACTCCCCTTTTTGCTAAGGGAAAAAATTCAATTTTCCTTCCGTCAGACCACCTACCTGATTTCTCCACCACCATGTGTTTCTTGATGGTTCCCTAGCAGGCCAGCACTTAAAAGTTTGATTTTGAGCCCTTTGTGAAAAAGGGAAAAAATTCCCTTTTACATCCGTCGGCCTACCGACCTACCTTGTGCTTACCCTACTACCACATGTCCTCCTATGATTTGAGTGGGGCCAAAACACATTTTGAAGCTTTATAGAATTAGAATAAAAAAACTCTAAGTCCTCCCTCGGCCCGCTCCTCCCTCTTTTCATCTTTTAGGACACATGTCCATTCTCGATTGGTTACGGGGCTTCGAACTATTTTTTGACTTTAAAATTTTTGCAAAATAAGGTCAAAAAATCTTAAGGGAATTTGACCACCCACCATCCCGCCTACTAATCAGAACATTCCACGTAGGAAAATTTGGAAAAAATGGGTCCCTGGGCCCAAAAATGCCTCATTTGCTTGAAAAGGTGAAAAATGAAAAGTTACAGTGCCTCCCCACCTTTCCTCAGCCAATGCAAACCCGCCATGTTGCCAATACCTTCTGAGAATGAATTTGACGGGAAAATGATGCCCATCTGACCGTCAAAACGTACAAAATTCCAGGGATGCCCTAGAATTGAATTTTTTCACCAAGGATGGCAGATTTTCAATTTTGAATCAACTGAACCATGTTTTTTACAGCATTGTCGATCTAGGATTTAGATTTTCAAATACAAACAAGTATGAATTGATCAATTTTGATTTTCCCACGATCTGGCAAAGGGAAAAAAATGACACAGCCCACAAAAATTGAAAAACTAGGGCATAGAACAGGGAAAACTTGGATTATTCTTTCAAATTAGGGAAAAACAACAAGTTTGCAAGCATTTTTAAAGCATTCAATTGGAGGGCAAGAATTTCAGAGCACCAATTCAAAGGATAAAACATTTTTGAGCAAATATAGATTTGAAAAATTAGGGCAACATATTACAAGCTCAAAAATGGCACCAACATCGGTTCTTGCTTGGGGATGGGCACTCTGCGTGAGTGCCACAAGGAAAATACGTAGACCAAGTGCCAAAATATCCATTGGGAAAAGGATTCAAGATCCAAAATCACCAAAAACCAACTGAGAGCCTAACAAAAATGGCTGCCACACAGCAAGGCAAACTACAAAACTGACAAAACACCAAAAATAGAGCAAAAACCAAACACTATACACTATACAAGTGTTGCATACCTCAAATTTGGGGATTAATCCAAGAAATGTTTCAAATGTCTTCCATTAATAGGAAGCTCCATCAATTCCCCATCTAAGTCCTAGAGAAAAAAGGTATGTTCACCAATTTTTATATCAATGGCATCAGGGCCCATCCATAATGCATCAAATTTTCCATAGTTTCCCTTGTCTTCACGCCTAATATCCCACAACAAAACCAGATCTCCAACATTGAAGGCTCTAGGAGTGACCTTCTTGTCAAACAATCTCTTCAATATTTCCCTAAATCTGACATGTCTTTGATGGGATGCTCTTCTCTCCTCATCAAGCTCAATAATTTGATTGATCCTTGATTCATATCAGCCAAGCTCTTGATCTTCCAACTGTTGGGAAAACTGAAATGATGATAATTAAAGGTGCAAGGGCAATAAATCCTGAGTTCCATACACCAATTCAAATGGGATTTTACCAGTAGCTCTTTTAGGAGTTATCCTATCAACCTAAACTGCAAATTTCAATTGTTCACCCCATTTCTTCTTGTTTTGCTCCAAGGTTCTTCTAATGATCTTCAACAAATTCTTATTACTAGACTCAGCTTTTCCATTCCCTTGGGGGTTATAGTTTTAAGAATAATTCAGGTTGACTCCATATTCTTTATACATTTCCATTAAAGCTTTGGCTCTAAAGCACATGGCATTCTTAGCTACAATCTTGACTGGGACTCCAAATTTGCATATGATTTGATTCAACAAGAAGTTCATAAATATTTGGTGGGAATTGCCTCTACCCACTTTGTACAATAATCAGTGGCTACAAGGATCCACTTATGGCCAGCACTAGAAGGATCTGAAATCTCACCAATGAAGTCCATCCCCCATTGCTTGAAAGGAGATTCAATTGATATAGGTTGCAAAGGAAGGGAGCCTGAAGCTTTCAGTCTTCCAAAGAAATGTTGGCAACTATCACATTTTCTAACCAGTTGGGTTTCATCTTTGAAGAGAGCAGGCCAACAATAACCAGATCTCAAAATATTATGTGTTTTTACTGTTCCAACAAAGTGTCCTCCACAAACTCCCCATGGAAATCAGCAACTATCTTTGGAGCTTTATCTTCAACTATGCATTTCAAGAGGACACATTCAGGGTTCTTCCAAGCCAACCCAAGGTCTGTGATGATATATTTTTGAGAAACCATCTTGAGGGTTCTTTTCTTATTTTTATTTAAGTGACTAGGGCAACACAGGTGTTTGAGGTAGAAAATCACCTCTTTGTACCACTCAGATCTTACCAATTTTTTAAGAACATATGCCCTTTCTTCCTCTAGCTGATTCACTTCCTCATTTTGCAAGTTTCTCTCAGCCATGAGGTTAGCAGGACCCAAACCTCTTACCAAATTTATGGTTTGGATGTCCATATCATACTCCTGCAATTTGTTCACCCATCTACATCTTTTTCTTGAGACCTCCATCTTTGATAAGCTGTCTTTTACCATGGTGTGGGGAACATAAGGAACAAATTTTGAACTCAATATATAAGGCCTAAAAAAAATTGTTGATTTCACTAAGGAAAATGATTGTGTGGATTTTAGAAATCTAAACAAAGCATCCATGAAGGAAATCTATCCCTTTCCAAATATGGAAAATATGTTGCATCTCGGGACAGGGTCTGAGTTGCTTTCTACATTGGATGGTTTCTATGGATACAATCAAGTGGTTGTCAAAGAATCAGAAAAACTTAAGACAACATTCACTACTCCTTGGGGAACATATGTTTTTGTTAGGATGCCCTTTGCTTTGATGAATGCTGATGCCACTTTTCAAAAAGAAATGAATGTTTCTTTTGCTGGTTACATCAATGAGTTCATTGTAGTTTACCAAGATGATGTGACTGTGTTTTCAAGGCATAGAGATGATCATTTGTAGCACTTGGATAAGATGTTGATTAGATGTAGGGAGTATGTCATTTCTCTTAATCCAAAGAAGTGTCATTTTTGTGTGCAAAATGTCAAGTTTCTGGGACATATTGTGTCAAAAGATGGTGTTATGATAGACCTTGAGAGAGTTGAAGCAATCAGCAAAGTACCTATTCCAAGAACCAAGAAAGGCATCCAATCTTTCTTTGGTCAGATTAATTTTATTAGAAGGTTTGTTTCCAAATTTGTTGAGTAGACTCTTCCAATCAAAAGCATGCTAAATAAGGACCAAGTTATCAGGTGGGAGGAGGTTGTCATTCAAGCTTTTGAAGGAATTAAGAATGAACTTAAACATGCACCTGTTTTAGCAGCCCCAAACTATAAGAGGCATTTCTAAATCTTTTCCTTTGCCTCTGAGTATACCATTGCTTCTGTTTTGCTATAAAAGGATGAGAATGAAGATGAGAGACCTATTTCCTTCTTTAGTAAGGCTTTACAAGTAGCTGAGCTAAAGTATACAATCATTTGCCTTAGTGAAATCAAAAAAAGTTTTCAGGCCTTATATATTGAGTTCAAAAGTTGTTTCTTATGTTCCCCACACCATGGTGAAAGACATCTTATCAGAGATGGAGGTCTCAAGCAAAAGATGTAGATGGGTGAACAAACTGCAGGAGTATGATATGGACATCCAAACCACAAAGTTGGTAAGAGGTTTGGGTCCTACTAACCTCATGGCTAAGAGAAACTTGCAGAAGGTGGAAGTGAATCAGCTAGAGGAAGAAAGGGCAGATGTTCTTAAAAAATTGGTAAGATCTGAATGGTACAAAGATGTGATCTTATTTCTAACTGGCACAAGGTTTGTAGCCCAAGATGAATATCTAGTGGGATGAATAATACCTCCATCTCTTAACTTTTTTAACTCTTGAATTTTCATGGAGAGAAGTGGATTAATTGGCATTTTCCTCTATCTGAATGGATTATTCTTGGTATCAAGAGGGAACTCATGTTGGAAAAATTCTTCTCTATATGCTTTTATCTCAGAATAGGACCAAGCAAGGCAATCTTGATATTTTTTCAAGAGTTGGGCATAGGACTATTTCTCCTCTTTGCTTAAATTGCTGCCCAACCAAATCTTCCCTGGTTTACCATTAGTGCCTAGTTATGCTCTTCCACATCCCTTGAGGAAGACATGTTTCTATTTATGATGCAATCAACATTATTATAATTTGACTCAAGTGCAACAAGACCTCTAGGAATGGTGTTTGTTTTTAATTGGATGATATCTTTTCCAAGAAAAAATTATCTTCCTTTAGTCATGCATACCTATGGCTCCCAATCAATATTCTGATTTACAAATTCATGTTGGTTTTGTAAGAACCCTAGCACTTGCGAATCATCATCAAACACTTTCCAATGTTTCACATTATCAGGGACAGTTGGCCTGGTTAGCACTTTAATGTTGTATTCACAATAAGGTGAAATGGTGCAATTTTTAAATCTAGAACCCAACACTGCTAACTTGCCAGCAACAGAATTGAGACCTTTGTCATGATACAAAATGTTAAAGGAATCAAATATTTCAATTAGGTCCCAACCTGCATGCTTATACTGTTTCATACGCTGATTTTTTGTAGCATACAAATTTCTTATTTGTTTGACAACAAACTCTAAGTCTCCTTTTGCAACAATATCTTTCACTCCATACTTCCATGTAATTCTTAACCCCAACAATAATTCCTCATACTTAGCAATGTTTTTAATGCATTCAAAATTAATTTTGAAGGAAAAAGAAAATTATTCCAAACTAGGAGAAAGCAGAACTATACCATAACCATTCCCAAATTCGGAGCAAACTCCATCAAATAGCAATGTCCATGGAGAACCTACCATATAAAGGAACTTTGATTTGTCCATATTATTTTCTTTTCCATCAGCGAAACCAATGAAATTTTCAGCATCTACATCAGTAAACAACACTTCATAGGAAGCATTGTTGGGATCTTCAATTAGGTACAACATCTTCTTCTCACCATAAAGTTTAATAAGGCTGCCCTCAATTGGAATGGTGGAAAAATACATGTCCATCTGAACACTACCACCAACACTTGCAACCCATTTTCTTGACAAAATCATACCCCATTTGGTTGGGTAGTCTACAATTACAACATCAAGTTTCAAATTCTTACCCAGATAGGCTACAAGTTGCACTACCAAACCCTTCACACAACCAACCACCGACACTTCCCATAGGTAGTTTTCACTTTGATATCTAACTCATTCATGACTTCTAGAGGCATGACATTACATGATGGACCAGAATAAAACATACAATTGTGAAGTATCCTATCTTTTATGGTCAAAGTTGTGAAGCATGAATCAACATTCAATTGGGAATCAGCCAAAGATGTACCCAAATATACCTCAAGTGTCTCTCCAAGATCTTCTACTGCTGGTAGTGTTTCAAGGTCAACAATGATCTGAGGTGGAGTTTCAACAACATTTACATTTATACCTAGAGTAACCTTCTCTTCTTTCAATCCCAAGTACTCAAATGCTCTCTTCTTATGCTTAAAAATTCTAAGCAACTCAATGATTAGAACACTCACTTTAATTTTGCTCAATACTTGGGCTATGTCATAGGGGACACTCTTTGGCAAAACAAAATTGGAAGGGAGACAAGAAGATTCATTAGATGGTAGTGGATTCTTGGAAGCTTGGGCATGATGAGGACTATAATTTTTGTTTGGGACAATAGAAATTTTGACAGGTGCTTCTCTCTTGGGAACTTATTTTGGAATGCTTGTGAGCAAGGGTGTTTTAGGTTTTTATTGAGGCCCAACTCCCTTAACAACTTTGATTCTAGTGTTATAGTCTTTCTCTTGAGCTACAACAACATTCATCAACAATTGTCTATCTTCCTCTGAAGGGATACCACCATCATACTTCTTAATCATCAAAGGTCTTAAGTATTCAAAGTCATTGTTAGGAATTTCGAAATCCTGCACTACATCAACTTCAAGAGCATGAGGGGGGAGAAATACTTGTACCCATTTGATGTAATCCCAAAAATTTGTAGTTTTCCTAGCACTTATTACTTTAGTAGATTTTTCTCTTCCATGTGGGCCTGAAGAACAACCCATCATAAAAATATCACCATCAGTTCCATCCTCATTATCAACTTCATTAACTTGTTGGTCCACTTCACATTGAGGATGAGGAAGAAAAAATCTATCACACCAATCCATATTAGCAAATTCATCAACAACAGAAACCATGAGAGTTAGAGGGTCAAGAACCAATCTACTTTCACATGCTTGGGGTTGTATATTTCCCCCTCCCATAGTTCCTTTACCTCTATCATCTTGTCTTTGATCACCCCTAGGATGATTTCTAAATATATCATGGTTTTGTGCTTGCTGCTTAGGCTGACCTTGTGAAGTTTGCCCAATTCCATTCTCAGCTCTTGCCAACTTGTATGAGATTTCTTTGACAGCCCCTGCCAAATTTTTCAAAACCTCTTCTAAATCAGCACCTTTACTAGCTCGAGATTTTTTAGGGTTTATAAATTTTACACCATCTCTCTTGAGAGGTTTACCAATGGCTTTAATATTGTTTTCAATATGTAATGCCATGGTAAAAGCCTGCCTCAAATTTGTAGGGCTTTTTTCTATCAAGTAATAGGCCACATTTTTATCAAATGCATCTACATATTTGATTAAACAAGATTCATCACAAGGCCTCAAACCAATAGGTAGCCTTCTCAAAATTTTGTTAAACCTTGTGTTGAAGTCATGGACTGATTCATTAGGGTTCTTATTGATATTCTCAAACTCAGGTAACATAAATATAGGGTTAGTTTTGTCACCATAGTGCAACCTAAATGCATTTTTCATTTTAGTCCATGAATCAATATAATTATTAGGTAGAGCCTTGTACCAATCCCTAAAATCCTCTTCTAGTGTATGAATAAACAATTTGACATACACATCCTCAAACTCTATCTCAAAATCTTCCATCATATTATCAAAACGTTTGAGATGTTGATCACCAGTAATAGCATTGTTACCCTGGAATTTTGGCAAACTATTTCTGACATCTTGTGGGACAACATTTGGGTAACCATCCATTCCTCTAAAATTTATAGGACCAAAGGTGTTAACAAAAAATGGAGGTCTAGGCTGAGCCATATTGTTTGGCGGGGATGATATTGGAGGTGAAACAAGTTGATGAGGAGTGAGAGGTCTCTAGGGAATGTGAATGAAAACTTCCAAATAGATATCTCTTAACGGCTCTCCTTCTTGATGATCTCTAGAAAATTTAGAAAATACAGTAGTATATTTAGGAGCAAGCCTTTCAAATGCACAAGAAGGTCCCTCACCTGATGGGGAATTCAAATCAGAAATAGGATTGTCTAAATCAGATCCACTTGAAGAAGAATTGTAGTCCTCAATAATCAGCTGCTCACTTTCAAACTCAACAATAGGAATCTCCTTTCTTGTAGCCAAGTCTCCAATAACCTTCCACACTTTTATTCCTCTTAACTCTGAGTTTCTTGAATGTATAAACAACTTCTTAGTAGAATCCTTGATGAAGATGGATCTTCTTCCTTCTAGTTCTATAGGGATTAACAACAAATTATAAATGACAGAAAGGTAATACAACTGGTATTTTTAAGATCAAATTAGCATGGATTCGCCACTAAGGAATTTCACCTTACTTGTGTAAGAATGTACTAAAATAATCTATCAAATTTTTGCTAGTACTGAAACCTTTGCAAGGCTTTATAAACCAGACCTTCTTCTTCATAAAGTAGTCAATCACAATGCATCCAAAGTGTATGAACTGCCAAGAAATGGAAAAAGGGCAGATAAAACTTGAAACCCTTATTTAAAAATTATAGATCTGAAGCATAGAATGATATTTTAAAAACGTAGCAGCTCAAATACAGAAATGCTCAAACTCTTCAAACACTTCAAAAACACCAAGAAATTCAAATAAGTCCCTAGCAATGGTGCCAGAAAGGTGTTGGTACCCAAATTTGTTCTCCTTTTTAGTCTGAGTAGCATCAAAGATATGACATGAAGCTTGAAGTCAGATAGATCATGATGTGTGTCATTTTTTAGCCGGGGAGGTGATCTAAATGGCACTCAGATTTATGGAGAGATGGATAGCACTTTGAAAGGATTTTGATCTAACCCTCACTATTTTAGGTTGTGCCTTTCAACCAATGTAAGAGAACCTATACTGCAACCTATGTTTTATGTAGGAGGTGAATATATCCTTATATTGTGCATATTGTATGGAGATGGCCTTGCGAAAACATGATAAATCTTCCATTATTACAACTCAATAGAGTTGTCACTACTAAATGATGGAAATGCTCTCAAGACAAGGCTGAGGTTGCTAGAGACATGGTGTGATCCTGATTTTCCTTATGCATTTTTGTAGATGGGTTAGAGCCTTTTGTTTACACATAATGCAATGCAAGGGTAACATCGGGAGGATTAGTTATTTTGAATGAATTTTTTTTGGTGGGGTGTTGACAAGAAAAACTGGGATATATCAAATCTTTGAAAACCTCTACAATACTTGAACAACTATCAAATAAAATGCTTCAAATAATCAGGATATTATTTCAACTAGAAGAGGCATAAATGGAGGCCCAGGTTGCACTCTTCACACAATCTTTGAGAATTCACCACAAAAGCTTGAAGTAAAGAACTCAATCAAACACAAAAATCCTTGATCAAACCATTCCTAAGGTACCCCCAAAGGCTTACAATCAATCTCTGTAGTCAAGGAAGGTAAAGTGATTTTAAATTTGTTTATCTCTTTATAAGATGAAGGCTCTTCTGAACATGAGATTGAAAATGCCACTAAACTATCAACAAGAAATAGAGATTATGTGTGATTTATAAATACTTTGAATGCAAGATTGCAACAAGAACAATGAAAACTATTTGCAAGAATTTAAAAAAAATGATAACATACATCATATTTCCAAGAAAAACACAAATTAACTCAAAATCTTGTTAGATTCATCAACAAGGGAAAGTTTCATGAATAATCTTAGAGTTTTTTGATGGCTATACACTTGTAACCAACTCACATACATGAAGATCCAACACAAAAGAAATTATTTTGGTTCTTTGGTCGGTTTTTCAGAAAAAATGAGCTTTCTCTCAGAATTTTCTCGTGATTTTCAACTTTTAACCCTTAACAAATTCTTCAAAATGCAATATATACCTTATGCCACATTGGAGCCTTCTTTCCCAAGAAAATAATATGCCATGGGATCACGTTTGTTACAAAACAATCCTCATGATTCAATGAAAATGACATCAAAAAGAAAAACATTCACAGGTTGCCAGGTGCACCCAAGAAGATTAAATCATTACAAATATCTGGATCATTATCCATCCTAGAGGCATGTTTTTCATCATTGAGGCATGCAAACACCTTTTTCTCATCATTTTCACCTTTTTACCTTTTCAAATCACCTCTACAACTTTTAATTGTTTCATTTCACGTGTTTTCTCAGGCTGGAGAAAAAAATTTCTTCAAAAACATCTCAAATCAAAATATTGAGCCATGAAACTGATGCCAATGATCCTGGGAGGCCAAGACGACACAAAATCACTATAAATTTTATGAATTTTGATGCAAAAATCATGATTCCAAGCTTCCTGGAGCTCCCATGGTGGTCAAAATAATTGGATGCATAACAAGCGTCGATCTTATCCATCTTTGTCCTTTAATCTGGGCTCTCCACGTGTCAAAAAACAATTAGGACTGAAATTGGGATCTTTGTTTACTTTTCCACACTTTTGGAAAAATGGAAAATTTTGACTTTTTTCTCCACCCCTCTGCCCTTGAAATTTGGAGCTGACACGTGGCATATGGTCGGTCCCATTGAAATCGTGCATCAATTCTACACATTTTGACCTTTTTTAGAATTTGGGAAAAATTTCACCTTTTGCCCCATGGGCCGGTACACCTGATTTCCCCCTCGTCACGTGTCGCTTTTTCTATAGCAAAAATCCACGGGCCCAATTCTCATTTTAACTCCCCTTTTTGCTAAGGGAAAAAATTCAATTTTCCTTCCATCGGGCTGCCTACCTTCTTTCTCCACCATCACATGTCACTTGATGATTCACTAGCAGGCCAACACTTAAAATTTAGATTTTGAGCCCTTTGTGAAAAAGGGAAAAAAATTCCCTTTTTACCTTCACCGGCCCGTCGACCAACCTTGCGCCTGTCGTGCTACCATGTGTCCTCCTATGATTTGAGCGGGGCCAAAACACATTTTTAAGCTTTATAGAATTAGAGCAAAAAAACTCTAAGTCCTCCCTCGGCCCGCTCCTCCCTCTTTTGGTATTTTAGCACACGTGTTGACTCCCGATTGGCTACACGGCTTCGAAACAAATTTTGACTTTAAAATATTTCAAAAATAAGGTTGAAAAACATTAAGGGAATCTGACCACCCACCATCCCACCTGCCAATCAAAACATGCCACGTAGGCAAATTTGGAAAAAACGGCTCCATGGGCCCAAAAATGCTCCATTTGCTTGAAAAGGCAAAAAATGAAAAGTTAGAGCACCTCCCCACCTTTCCTTAGCCAATGCAAACCCGCCACATTGCCAATACCTTTTGAGGATGAATTTAATGGGTAAATGATGCCCGTATGACCGTCAAAAAGTAAAAAATTCTAGGGATCCCCTAGAATTGAATTTTTTCACCAAGGATGGCTGATTTTTGATTTTGAATCAACTGAACCATGTTTTTTACAACATTCCCGATCTAGAATTTGGATTTTCAAATACAAACAAGTATGAATTGGTCAATTTTGATTTTCCCATGATCTGCTAAAGGGAAAAAAAATGACACAGCCCGCAAAAATTGGAAAAACTATGGCACAGAAAAAGGGCAAAATTGGATTATTCTTTCAAATTAGGGCAAAACAATAAGTTTGCGAGCATTTTTAAAGCATTCAGTTAGAGGGGAAGAATTTCAGAGCACCAATTCAAATGATAAAACATTTTTGAGCAAATACAGATTGGAAAATTTAAGGGCAACATGGTACAAGCTCAAAAATGGCACCAACACTATACCCATGGAATCAAACGGTAGGAGAAATGGGTAGATCTTTCTCTAGTAACTCGATAATTTGTGCGGTAGTCCCTAGTTATACCATTTCTATGACGCTAGTCTCATTTTTAAGTGTTGGAATGTCTTCGACTAGATTCATAATTTCTAATTTTGTTGTAGGTATCAATTTTTCTTCTGGTTTTGAATTGATTGGTTTGTTAAGTTGATTCGTTGGGAGTTCAAACTTAGAGTGAATGCTTGGTCTCTTCTTCAAATATGCTAGGTGTATATCGAATGGTTTTGGGTCACATTACACCACAAATATTTTTTCCTAGGTGCAAAAATCTTATTTCCTGGAATAACATGGAAGGGATTTTCTTCATACAGTGTAACCATTGTCGACCGAGGATCATATTATAGTTGGTTTCCCGATCTATAATATAAAAATTTGGTGAGGATTGTCTTAGGTCCTAAGGTGACTGGTAAAACTATGGTCCCAATTGAAGTGGCCTTGAGGCTATCATAACCTCTTAGCGTATTTTGTGTTGTGGAACAATTTGTTTCTCGACATCCAAGATTTTGAAGAAATTCGAAGGGGACTATGTTAACTACTGCCCCATCGTCAATCATTGCACACTTAAAATAATTATTTTAAAACCATACCTGTAAATGTAAGGTTGGGTCACCTCTACGCACAATTTCAACGTCTGTTTGCATTTTGCTTATATCAAATATAAACTCAGTATCCCTATCTGGTTGCCTTGGATGGTAGACATCAAAGTCTACATGGTTTACTTGTGTTTCAGGAGGAGGAGTGATGTTAATTAGATGACCAATACCTAATGCTTCTAAGAGAGCAGCCCTATGGGCGAGAGAGTTCTTCAAAAAATCCAAGAAGGAAATTTGAGAGAAGGTCTTTGTTAGGTCATTAATTAGATCGTAAGTTCCTATGGGTTTTACCAATGTTTGTTGAATTTTTTCTAGTTCTAATGGATAGTTTGGAATTGGTTGAGAAGAATAATCTCGTGTTCTTGTTATGTTT
The DNA here is from genome assembly GCA_019776745.2 of Taxus chinensis. Classification (NCBI taxonomy): domain Eukaryota; kingdom Viridiplantae; phylum Streptophyta; class Pinopsida; order Cupressales; family Taxaceae; genus Taxus; species Taxus chinensis. The sequence goes on along the minus strand of CM034154.1, from coordinate 630,510,957 downwards.
TCTACGTGTAGCTCAGTATCTAACTCTACTAGACCAACTATCTTTATTTGTGGTCAAGTTCGTAATTGGGGAGCGACCGGTGGATTTAATGAAGTTGAGGCTTCATGATCGTTATTTCCAGTGATAACACCCTTGTTCGTCTCATTTGGATCTAACTTGTTATTGTTAGAGTGGTTTGGGAGAGGATTGTTAAAAATCTTGAGGGGTGCATTTCGAGGGGAAACTGCTCCCGTATAAGTTTTTGGCGTGGGTACTATAGAATTTGCTAAAAACATATCTATAAAGAGTTATCTTTGGTATTTTGGAAAATGTTGCATGAATTTATTGTAGTCGCAGAAAGTCCTAGTATCATGGCCTTGAATCTTGTGGAAACCACAATACAAGTGGGGATTATAGTTTCAAGGTTATTGATTCGAAACCTATTGTGGTCCAAACCCCTGATTAGGTTGCTAGTTGTTAGAGTTAAAATTTTGAGGCTGCTACCTTTGGTTTTGATTTTGATACCTAGTTGGGTTTCGATTTGGACCTTGTGTTTGGATTTTCCATTGTTGTTTTTGTTGTTGTTGTCATGATGGATGATTAAAATCCACCACGTTGATTGTTGGAGTAAAGTTTTTATTTCGCTGATTGTTAACGGGTGGTGAAATGTTTACGATGTTTGCCCTTTTAACCTGGTATGTTACTCCATCTGTTGTAACCTCGCAGTTTTTGTTAAGGATCTTGGGTCCTTGATTGGTATTCCTGGTACTAGGATAGGTCATAGTGTTTTGATTAGGATTTATTAACTTCCCATTTGTTCCATATGTCTTATGACCGCTGTCTATTGCTGCTTGATCTATTCGGAGAGCACTCTCAAGTAATTCATCATAAGTCCTTAGTGGGAACTTCTGGACTTCTTCCTTTATCTCTCTATTGAAGGAATGAGGGAATAAGTCACATAGTTCCATCTGATCCATGTTGGATCACTTGCTGATGAGTAGAGGATTGTATGCCATCTTTGAATAAAATGAGCAGTGGATTCATTGTGCTCTTGTTTAATATGTAAGAATTCCCTGATTCTTGTTCTTAACAATTTGTTCATGTCAAAAGCTTTGATAAATTCTAATACAAGTTGTTTGAATGAATTTATTGAGGCTTCAGGTATTCTGTAATACCAATCAAGGGCAATACCCTCTAAGGTTTTAGGAAATATCTTAGCAACAACCGCATCCCAAGGGAGTAATTCTCGAATGGCCTTGGCATAGGCCTTGATATGTGCATTCGGATCTCCCTCCCCTTTGTATTTGGGTAAGTCAGGAAGAGGTATTGGAAGCATGACACTTCGTATGGTGAAATCTAGAGGCTCTTTTAAATATTCTAAGTAAGTCCCTACCACATAGGTTGTGACCATCGATGGTGCTTGCTGAGGGGGTGGGGGTGGAATGGGTTGTTGATATGGCATAGCGTATGTATTTACAGGGACATATGGAAATCCATGTGGTTGAGTGAACATCCTGGGAGAGGAGAACATATCTCCCTATGGTGATTTTGAATAAATGTTTAAGTAGGGAGGATCATTGCTCTGGTATGGGTTGTTTGGTGCTAAGCCAGGAGGTATCATACTTTCAACTGGAGCAGTGTTTGAAAACACGTTTCTAGTTGGTGTTTATTGTAGATAGCTGTACAAATTTTGAGGAGACATGCCTAACGTGCCTATTCCTATGAGGAGGTCAACTTGGTTGGGATGATGCGGAGGGTTGGCAGTTCCTGCTTGCCCGAAATGTGAAATTTGATTTGCTTGAGAAAGTTCTAATCCTCTAACCTTCTCAACTAAGGTTGAGATGACCTCGATTGGTGAAGACACAGTTTTTTTCCTTAATGGTGTTTGTTGTATACCTTGAGGTTGTAGAGGTGTATGGTACCTTGCTATGAATTGATCATCACCTTGCCAAGCTTCACTGAGATTATTTTTCATAGGTGGATGAATGGGGGTGTTTTCTTGGAGCAGGGTATCAGGTTGTGTTTGAAAACTTCCTATAGGTGGGTACATGTTTTGGAAGCATTGTTGACTTCTAGCGTAGTGCGCTAAATACTCCTCATCCTAAAATGGGAGTGGATCTGACTGTCTTTAGATTTGTGGTTTGAAAAAAACCCAAGGAGATGAAATGGATTCTCTAGTAGACATCATATTCTTAGAGCCGGACGGCTATGGTTATTGTTTTTATCTGAGCTGATCCAATTCCTCAATTCAGAACGAAGAACTAGAGTTAGTTCTTTGAGGAGGAGTTTGTGATGAAAAGTAGTTACTTGAATAGATGTCAGCCCATGCAGAAAGCGCGGGTGACGGTTATATATTTGTTTGACCATAATGCGCTTCAAGACCTGAGATAGGTCTGCCATATGCGTCGTATCTTGACATATTTGGGGGGTATATAAATACCCGCAGAATAATGAGAAAGAGCGAAGATGGATGAAAGAAATGGAAATAAAAGGGGAATGGTTGTTTTCTTCACGTTGGGTTCACCGATTTTGTATGATAGAAGAGTGACATGCGAGTATGAGAATCTATAAGTAGCTCTTCTTCGTACCTGACCTCCCAAGGTCGTGCTGAGACAGGCGATGGAAATGGAATATATGTGGATATAGACAAACTAATTGGGAAATCTTATATCCCCAACATGTAATAAAGGGATCTGTGAATCTAAGGCAAAGAAAGCTCTCCTAACCTAAATTGGTGTAATGGATCGTTCAGATATAATAGCTGCTCGGAGGCTCCAATCAATATCGAGCTCTACTGAGATCCTATCTACTGGCTATTGGATACGTGGAAAGTGACCTATAGGTGTTTCGTGTATATTTCCAGACAAGGTCATGGAAAATGGTAATGAGAGGTGTAGTGGATTTGTAGGAAATGATGGGTGGTTTTCCGGTCTAGCCCAAAAAATATTAGCTTGATTGGCTTCTATGTTTAATGCGGAAAATTGTGTTATGATATCTAGCAAGAGTGGTGAGGATCTAAATACCAGCATACGTAAACTGGTGTTAATATTTAACTAACTTACAGGCCCATGGGGTTGTGGGACCAGGGGACCACAACCATGAGTTCGTGGTTTTTGTGGACCTATTATGGTCATGTGAAGAATCAATCTCTTCTTCTGACTATCCAATAGTCGTAATAATTTTTAGATTCTATGTTTAATATTGGGAGTTGTGTGATCTTCTTAGAATATCTTATGGGTGTTCTTACAACTTGTAAACATAATCCTATGTCTATGTCGATGAGAAGGTCTCCTGCGTTTGGCTTCATAACTAATGGATCACAACCAAATAATTGTTCTCTTTTGGGTTCTTGTATGGTCATGTGGATATCCTATCAAGGCAATCTATAGTTGAGTTGACTCGATTAGAATGTGTATGCTTTTTTGTCTTTAATATTCAATTGTCTCAATTGTTCACTAACTGCTTGTAGGTTTATTGTTGTTTGAAAGACCTGAATCCTAAGCCCTTGATCTATATCTGTTAACATTTTGAAGATATTTGGCTGAGGTACTACTGGTTCGAATATGTAATCCCTGAGCTCTCTAAGTCCCATAATTGTCATGTAAGAGATAATCAAAATTTAACCGAAACAAGTAAACTAACTATGAAAGATATATCTACACTATGCTTATATTTCTTTTACTTTTGTATTTTCAATGATACGTATTTGAATGAAATTAAAAGAGCAGATATTCTAATATATTTAGATAATGAACAATTAATCTAATAGTAGAATTAAAATAAGGAAGTTATCCTGATATAGCTATTTGCCTGTGCACTTGTGAATTAATCCTAAATATTTAAATAACTAACTATTCTAATCGAAAGACCTTCAATCTTACCTTAGAAGTGAGGAATAAATCATAGCTTCTCAGAAGCTATCATTCCCCATAGCTTCCCTGGCAATATTGAAAGCAAGCTTTAACTGAAATAAAGTGATTTGCTACTCTATTTGATATATTGTAACTACAACTTTGATAGCTCAAACCTAGAGTTTTACATAACAATGGTAAACCCAATCATGTCATAACTTGCCCCCTCAGTGTGATATCTTTGTTGTTTCGTGTTCTCGTGAATCCAGAAAAGTGTGAATGTGATAGTGTTAGCAAAAGAAGATACTCGAACAGTAAAAACTTTGGATATAAACCGAATACAATGCAAGTAAGAGAGGGATAGTGCAATTGAATAGAGCTTGACTATGTGATTCCTAGCAAGATTTATCGCGGGGATACAACATAAATATATCGATAATTCTGGGATCTATTTCTTGTAACAAAACAACAACCTGTAACTCTAAGATTATCAAATGAACTCTAATCTAGAACAGAAACTATCTTATGCTAAGATGATTGTGTAGGATAACAATGGATCAAAATGAAAGTGTGAAGATCGATAATTTCTAAATCAGAAAGGAAGAAAGGAGCCTTGAACTGAGAGGCTGAGAATTCATACAAAATATAAACCTATTGAAACTTATGGAAGAATTTCAAAACACACTGAATAATAATTCATATAGGGAGAGGGGCCATTTGCTTGTAAAAAAGTTGGGTATTTATAGCATTTGGATTTACCAGAGGCTAAGTTTGAATTGAACTCTTCTAATATAAACAAAGAGAAATCACTACTTGCCAAGTGGCCAAAACATAAATGCAAGTAAGAGTGGTTGAGAAATGTGGATGCAAATTGAATTTTTACGATGACGAAAGCGTTGGAACGTTCTGGAAAATGCACATAGGACTGTTGCCCTACGCAGGGTAGTGGTTACAGAACCGCCATGCTACCCTGGGTGGCAATCACAGGACTACCGCCCAGGCAGGGTGGTGGTCCTGTAACTTAAGACCAAAATGCAGGGAAAAGGGGGTAGAGGTCAAAATGAAGCATGCAAAGGTTGGATAAGGAATTTTAGGATGTAAATGTATACTTGGCAAGATTTTCTAGATTCTGAACACCTTGCAAAGAGATTTGAATCATCATTGGGGTTTCTGTAATCAATTTCTGACTATACAGTACATAAAATTTTGGGTACGTATAGTGGCCATTGAGCAAGAGAGATATGAGTTTGTACAAATTTTCAAAGATTTTCCAGACATATTCACTTGGAGCTATGAGGAATTGTGAGGATTCAATCCAAAGTTGGCACAACATACAATTGAACTAGACCCGGATGCTAAGGCCATCGTGTAAAAGTAAAGACCAGTGAACCCACACATTGAACCTCTTATGAAGAAAGAGCTAAATAAGCTAATAGAGGAAAGAATCATATTTCCAATCAAGCATTCAAGTTGGGCTATAAATTTGGTTTCGGTCATGAAGAAGAATAGAGAAATCAGGTTGTGCATGGACTTTCGAGACTGGAATAGAGCATCTTTAAAGTCCACTACCCACTCCCTTCAATGGAGCAAATCTTGCAAGTGGTATTCAGCTCAGAAAGATTTTCTCTCTTGGATGGATACTCAGGGTATAATCAGATAATGGTGAAAGAAGACGATCTATTCAAAAGGGATTTCACCACTAATTAGGGCACCTATGCCTACAGGAATATGTCATTTGGGTTTTCAAATTTTAGAGCCACTTTCTAAAGGGCGATGGACATAGCATTCAAGGGGTTGATAAGAAAACTAGTATTGATATATCTTGATGATACCACTGTGTTCTCCAAAAACACAGCAGATCACCTCTTTCATTTGAGATTGGTATTTTAGAGGTGTAGGAGATTTGGGGTATCATTGAATCCTAAAAATGCATATTCCTAGCTCATGAAGGCAAGCTCCTACGCCGTATTGTGTAAAAATAAGGATTGACGATTGACCCAAAAAGAGTTGAAGCAATTTGAGAATTTCCCTTGCCAAGTCATAAGAAGGATCTTTTGAGTTTTTGAGTCAATAACGCTGATAACACTCTTGTGAAGCCAATAATGTTGATGTTGAAGAAGAGTATGGAATTTAGGTGGACAATTGAAGGCAAGGCAAGTTTTGAAGAAATAAAAGATTCTATATCTCAAGCTCCGACTCTTATCAATCCAGACTTCTCAAAGGACTTCATGCTCTATGCCTTTGGTGGTGGGGACACGATTTCTATAATCCTAGTCTAGCAAAACATGTCCTTGCGGTGATAAGGAGCTTCAATAAATTCAAGCACTTAGTCTCAAACAACAAAATTAAGTTGTTGGTCTCTCATGTGGGAGTCAAGGAATTCCTTCTCAACAAGGACCTAAATGAGAAACGTGTAGGATGGATCACTCATGTCATGGAATATGACATTGAAATTAAGGTCACTAAGTTGGTCCGTGGAAAGGGACTATGTGAATAGCTAGCCTCGAGTCAACAGGTTGATGCAAGTAATGAAAATGAGGTTGTTTTGGTACTACAAGATGGTCAAGAACAAGCAAATGATAACGTGCCTATGCCATGTTGGACTCAAAATATGATACACTTCCTACAAACAGGGCTATGCCATTCAGAAATAAGCAAAACAAAGAGGAGAAACTTCAGATGACAAGCCATTCCATATGTGCTTGTTGATGGTGTTTTGTTCAAAAAAGACATCAATGGTGTTCTAATGAGATGCATTGGAACATATCAAATTGAGATATTGTTACAAGAGTTTCATGATGGAGAAGTCAGAAGTCATTTTTCTCCGTGGGTAAAAGCTCTCAAGATAATGAAGGTGGGTTACTATTGGCCCACGGTGTTCAGTGACTGCTAGACATGGATAAAAAAGTGTAAGAAATGTGTGTTCTTCATAGGCAAGGAAAGGTTATAAGCACATCCATTGCATCCAATTTCAGTTAACCAACCATTCAAGTAATGGGAATTGGACTTCATTGGGGCCATCAATCCAAATTCAAGCCTAGGCCATAAGTGGATTCTCACGGCAACGGACTATTTCCCCAAGTGGGCCAAGGTGATAGCACTCAAAGAAGCTAACGAGTCTAGCATACTAAACTTTTATGAAGGAATAGTGACTAGGTTCAAAATACCGACCACTATAATATCAGACAATACATTGGCATTCCTAGGTTCCAAGATCACAAAATGGGTTGTTAAGAATTGGATCTACTTGAGCACCTCTTCAAAATATTACCCACATGGTAATGGGAAGGCAGAGTCCACAAACAAGAATTTGCTAAGAATCATAAGAAGGAATCTAGATGAAAACCAAAGGATATGGCATGCTAAGATCAAATCAAGCTTGTGGGATGATCAGATCACACCAAAGAGGTCAACAGGTAATTCTCCCTACAATCTAGTCTATGGTAAAGAGGTAGTGTTGCCTATATCATTAGAGCTACCTGCATTGGAGTTCATGAAGCAGTTGGAGTTGTTTGAGGTTGAACCAATGGAGGCTAGGTATGCAGAGCTGATGGAATTGGAACAAATTAGAGAACATGCAGTTCAAACGATGGAGAAAGATCAAGCTTTAGTCAAAATATGGGTTGATAAAAAAGCAAGAGCAATGACCTTTCAAGAAGGGGACTTCTTTCTGAAGTGGGATGCAGATCAGGAAAAACTAGGAAGGCATTCCAAGTTTGATGCCATTTGGAGTGGCCCCTATATGGTCATGGGATGTAAAAGTAGCAATGCCTTCCAATTGTCTACATTGAATGGTGAAGAACTTCCGATTCCGGTCAACAGAATCTATCTTAAACATTGCTACTGAAAATACAAGGCTTCACCCTTGTAAATATTATTTTAGGATTTCAATTCCTCTAAGTGTGTATGCACATTTGTCTTGTTGTAGTTTAGGTTTTAATTTCCCTAAGTGCCTTAGCACAGGTTTTGTTTCTCCTGGGTTGTATCACTATGTAGTTAAGTGTGCCTCCAAAAGTGAATGTTGTAACAATCCATTTCAAGAATATGTGAAAAATCCAAGTCAACACAATTTTATACTCTCACAAATCTCATCTTCGAGATTTTCTTATGAAAATTGAGAGTACAAGTAGCAGGGCATGTTTATGATTAGCTTATTGTAAGTAGTCGGGTTGTGATTCAAAATACAAGATCAGTATCAGGCTATCATTCATGACTCCATGCGCAATGGATACTTCAAGGCAACTGATCTTTCCACCTAGCAGGTAGGTAACCCCGTAAGTCACAAAATTGTTATCCAATTTTGCCCCTCAGGAAAAATTGAACAAACACGACCTTGCATAGGGGAAAATGGAGAGGTTGTTTTAGTCAAACGAGATCCCATTCGATTCCAAAAATCAAGTTACAGGAAGGCTCGACAATGGCAACGCATTGTCAAAAAATCAAGGGGTGGCCAAGGGAACATTGAAGGAAATTAGAGCTCAAGCGGAAGGATGGAGTTCCAGGCCTGAAAATTCAAAGTTTTAGCATTCGTTATTTCAGAAGAAAGGCATGTGAGTAGTGCAAAAAATATTGAAAATAAAATTTTTGAAAGTCTGAAATTTAGACTTTCAGAGTCTTCACTGAGAAAAATGGAAAAAATGGCCAAAAGGTTCTGAAACCCGAAACCCCTAAAGTCCAAAATTTCAGACTTTTGGTTTTCGGGGTTTCGGAGATCTCGAAGCTCAAATTTGGAAAAATGGAGGAGAACTTCCGAAACCCAAAACCATGAAAGTCTGAAATTTTAGACTTTTAGGTTTTGAGGTTTCGGGGATCTCAATAGAGAAAAAAGATCCGAAACTTAAAACTTTGAAATTCTGAAATTTCTTTCTGGTTTTGGGGTTTTAGAGGCTCGGGATTTGAGGTTTCGGAGTCACTAGTGACAAAATAAGAAAAGTGACAAAAAAGTGTCCCAAATCCCGAAAGTCTGAATTCTAAAAGGGTTTGTATTTTGGAGGTCAATGCTAGTTCCCGGGTCAACACGATAGAAGTTTTGTGTTTCAGAGTTTCAGAACTTCAAGTTTCAGGGTTTCAGAACTTTGGGTTTCGGGGTTTTGGAACTCTCAAGGAAATTTGGGAGATGAACAATAAAAAGTTCCAAAAGTCTAAAATTTCAGACTTTAGGTTTTTGGGGTTTCAGAGGTTTGGGTTTTGGACTTTTGGAACTCTCAAGAAAATTTTGCAGATGAACAATGTTTCAATCTCCGAAATGGAAATGTTTGAAAGTCTAAATTTCAGGATTTCAGAGGTTGCATGCATTTTGGACTTTGAAAAAATATCAGATCAAGAACCCGCCATTTTTGCATAATGACACCTCAGCATTCAAATAGCCATAACTTTTGACTGGGAGCTTGGATTTGCACAAGAAAGGACTTTTTGGATATCTTTAAATTAGTGGGCCTAAGTTAGTCAAATTGAAGAAATACAGTCGACAATTTTTGGGTGTCAGGCTTCCCACCTACCACCATAATGAAAGTATGGGCTTCCTTTCTTTCCCAACAAGGAAAAACACAAGGAGGCATGAGTTTTGCAATAGAACCCATCATTGTTGCAGGTGAATTCAACGCATTTCATGTGTGGTTGGAGTAGGATTTCAAAATTCTTCTATCTGCTTCTCTCATTCTTCCTATATATTGTAAGGAATGGCATTTTTCTAATGTTGGTTATTTTTGCTTTGCACCCTCCCTTCTTCTCTGGTATGTAAGTTGATTTGTGGAGTTCAAACTTCCCATTTAAACTGTAAATGCAATCTTTCTTCTTGGCCCTTGTAATGGACTGTATCAAATTTTTGGAGTAATAAAATAATTTTGTGGATGATTTCAACCCTCTATCATGTTCTTTGCATCTTCCTAATCTCTCATTGCAATCCGGGTTATCTATGCATGGTGGTTGTATTACATTTTTAATGGTTTGTGTTTAATTGCAAAACAGGTGTTCATCATTCCTTTAGTGCATCACCTCTGTTAATTTAGGTTTGTTTTCTTACATCTCCTTAACTTTGTCTCCTTGGCAAGTTAGAGTAGATTTTAGTTTATATCCTCTACAATATGAATGTGTGCATCTGAACAAAGGAATAGGAACTGGCCTTCATCTAGAGATCTTTCTCGATCGCAAAGTCCCACACTTTGGGAAAATCTCCATGTTATGCAATCAGACTAAGAGTCTCAACCCATCGATTTGCAGACATTCAGGGGTGTTGTGATTACACATCAACAAGTTTATTATTGAAATTTTGTAATGTTAATGAGTTGCAAGTGTTTAGAGATGTTTGGGAAATCTGTACCTAACCATTTGTGTCATGTTGATTCAAAATTATGTATTGTACAAAAAAGCACTGGGTTGAATATATATGTTAAATGAAATTGAATATTATATCCTATAGTGTAATTTGAGGGTGAAATTGATGATTAAATAATTGGTGTGTTGTGTCCCTTGCCTTGAAAATGTAATAAAGAAATCCAAACGAAACTGTCAACCCTAGTATAAAACTCATGAATAACTACCCTTCCATTGTTATTCCTTTTATCATATAAAAAATGAGACCTTAGAATAAACTTAAATCCTTACACTCAATGGCACATTCTAGTTTAAGTAAATAAGATCCCAAGTTTGAGTTATCGCCATAGCCTGTATGCTTAATGACATCGTCGTGAACCTGATGGTTAGGATAAACATGGTCAAACTTTATCTTGAGTATGTGGTTCCCTCCTATGATTAGTAATCATCTCTGTAGTAAGGAGAATGTGTTCTCTTATGGTACTAATCCTTGGCAATCTAAATTTAAACATAGTGTAAAAGCCTCTTGGACTGACACATGTGTTGAGTGGCGCAGATCACCAACTAACCTTGGAATTCACCTTTAAGAGTTTGGATCATAAATGAACTCAAGACCTAATCTCATTTATCATTTAGGTTTACTGGTGCAATACTAAGGGTTAATTTTGAAACTTAGACACATTAAATTATGATTAAGTGGTGAAAATGTAACTATAAAATGATGTGCTTGGAAAAGATGAGAATTAGATCACTCTTATAACATGTTTAACCCATATTGTGGTGAGAAAAGGGATCCATTTTGTGTAAACTCTAATGTAAATCTTACCCCTTTAAACAATGGACTACTCCATCTTTGTCTCCCACTTGTCCTATTATGTAATGGATGTTTGATATGAAACTATGTGATCATGTCCTTAGAGATAAATATCCTAAGGCAAGGACTAGTAGTTTCATGAGGATACAAATTCACCTATTAGCAAATAGGTTACACAATTAATTACAAAAGGCATATGAACCTATTTAGGGAAAAACCATCTTAAGTTGGATGTAAAACGATAATTAGGAAGCCTAATCTAGAAACAAAAATTAAGAAGTTATGCTATGTTAAGTGCCTTTGATTCCTTAACTATTATTGGAGCATAACTATAATAAAACTATATTTGATGCTTGTCCTTGAGAAGTGTAATTGTGAGATGTTACTCCACAGGTAAAGTGAAACATGGTTCTTCCTTATAATGTGATTAAAGCACTTTCTTCTATGGATAAATACCCTATTTCGTATATAATACTTATTGTGCATTAAATCAATAATCAATTTATAGATGAAGGAAAGAAGCACGACCCTAAATCCTTAAGAAAAAAATGTGAACTTCACCTCAATTGGACTTTGCACTTGTCCCATCGTGTAACAAAGGTATGATATAAGATCAATATTCATGCCTTAGGAGTGAATCCTAAGGATAATACATAGTAGCCTTGTGTGCATATAAATATCCTTCTGTGTAAATACATACCATATTAACAAACGAGAGACTGAACCAGGTAATTTAAATAATTTTGATGAACCTTATTCAATGAGATACATCATAAGTTAAATGTTAAATGGTATAAATGAAATCTAACAAAAAGGAAAATGATTTTATGATTCACATATTATTATCCTTCTAGAAATTAAGTTGAAGATTGATAACATTAACGCACAACCCATATCTATAATTTATATTGTATTTGAATTGTTATGTTGTGCTTTTTTATTTGGGAACAAAAAGTGGCTTTATGTGCATGACATGTTTTCATGTTATCTATGCGGGTTAATTTTTGTACAAACATATCATGGGTTGTGCATTTTCCTAGGTGATCTCATGTAGTGTCATGTGTAATACAATGTAAGTCAAAAATATATATTCTTGTATTTGTGTGTGTCAAATGTGGGCGTTATAAGAATCTTGGTTGATCTTGACACCTCTCAAGACCTTCTAGCAGAAATTAATTTCCAAACCAATGATAGACACTGATTACTATGATGACTACCAGGGGTTTATCCTTTGGATTTCAACAATGATTTCAAATGGGTCATATTTCGATTTCCTACAAGCACTCCAGACACAAGAGAAGTAAAAAATTGGCGTGGTGGAAGGAATCTCATCCTAAACATCTCACAGTGAGTCCCTATTGAGATCTGATTGAGGAATCATTAATCCCTTCAAGGGAAGACACTCCTCTTACCAATGAATAATTCCCCAACCCATCAAGAGGAGCCACAAAACCCACTTTTTAATCCTCTTGACTCTCCTGGGATAACAAAGGATTCTACTAACCAAACAGTCATTATTGAATCTATGATAGATTGTGCCTTTTTTCCCCTCGTTCATGGTCGTATTCCTATCAAGAATCTTGAAGTCGTTATTTTGGTCTTTACATGGAAGAAGGTAATGATGAATCGAAGGTTGTGAAAAGGAGAAAGAAAGGACACGCCAGAGTAAAACTACACCACCAGTTTAGACAAGGAATGATTCTTGTCTTGTTTTTCTTTTTATTGTTTTATCAGGGCTGTGAGGCTGCATTGTTCTTTTGTCTCTATGTATGTTACTACACTCAAGCTGTCATATTGGCTTGATGCAGGCATGAATTGTTGTTGTCTATTTCTGTTGGGTAGTTAGGATGCTTCTTAATTTTCTTGGTGCTCTATCACTTATCCTAGGTTCTTAGACACTTTTAATTTTTCTCTGTATTGTTGTACCTATGGCTTTTGAGCCCTTTTTTTGTTCTAGGGCTATGTTCCCCATTAAAAAATCATTTACCAATTATATATATATATAATAAATTTTAATAAAATATACAAAAATATTTTATTCCTTCAATATATTTTCCACTTATATTACACAACCAATATAACTTGCACCTCAATAATTATATCTCTCGGTATCTTTTACATAGATTTATCTAAAATACAAATGTTGATAACATCAATGACTATTGCATTCTTACTCTACTATTATTTCTATCAAGTTCAAAATTTTAACCACTGTTTATAAGCCTTGATATAATTTTTATCCATTAAGAATCAATTACCATGGTGAAAATTAACTATAAGAAATAACCTTTTATTAGAGCTTGCAAAAATATTTTTATTTTATTTCCATGCTCCTAATTTTATTAAGTTACTATGAGTTATACTCCGACCATAACACAATTGAAAAATCCATGACATACTTTTGCAAGTAAAGGAGTTTGTATATATATTTCTTGTGTTTGGAGGTTTTGTAATTGATTGGCAAGTTTAATCCCAATATCTCTATTACGCATGCCAACACATCTCCCCATATATATATATATATATATATATATATATATATATATACTATATATATATATATATATATATAGATATATATATATATATATATATATATATATATCATCTACTAACACCACAACCAATTAGTGTTTGTAGAACAATTTTATTTTTGATTATTTCTCGATCTTGAATGAGACTTACAAGAAGACCTTGGACCTTTCATGGCTGATATTGTGTGCAAAACTCTGTTCTTTTATATTTAAGAGGGAGGGAATTGTAAATACTTGAACATTTCACTTACAAAACTAGTCCTTATCTTTCTTACATAATTCGGATACCTATGTACACATGGTATTTCTGTATACAATTGAGTAGCTCTTTGTACTCACAACTCAATATACACTTGTGTAAGTTTTCATTGTATTTCAAAGATTGAATATTTTCTAAATTTTGTGTAATTCCTAGAATATTATTTTTTTATAAAATTTATCAGTTATAATAAACATATCTCATTATTTCATCTTTGATTCCGGTCTTTCAGATCTTGGTTCTCTAATCCTAATCATTATTTTTTCCAATTGTTATTTTAACAGCATGTCATTAAAGCTTCCCTTAGCTAATTTTTTTAGTTTATGCTTCTGGGTGTAAAAAACTAAACTTTTGAAAAGCACATTGTTTCCCCCATTTCCATTAAGCTGATGTTTTCAATGTGGTTGGGAAAAAACCTTAAGGTGTCAAAGGTCTTATCAATAATTTTTTTTCGGGTTGAACATCAAATTGCATAGCCTACTATTTTCCCCACTTTTGATTGCAATTGCATGATCTATATGTAATAATACTAGGAACACAACCCATGTATATACATGAAGCCCCAAAAAAAATAGGAATAAATATTAGTGATCATCCTCATGTAATGGTATATTTGGATTCATTGTGATATACATTTACCTAAAAGCATATATTACAAATAAAAAGGAATTAATATATATGTTCACCACATGTGCATGGATTCATACAGTTAGAATGAGCACAAAATACAAATAATATTGATTAGAAATTAAATTATCATATTGAAAGATGTTGAGAAATACTTCCATTTTCTTCTTCAATAATAAAATCCTTCTAACCATTGCGTGGAGGCTAAGTCGGTAGGTGCCAATGGCGGGATCTTCAAATTTTGAATAATAACATTAATGTTGTCAGTTCTGTATCAGGCCGAGTGAGGAACAATTCAGTGGACACTGGAAAACTACGCCAGTGTTCCACGAGTGTGGGGCCGCAGGTAGGGGGGTTTTTTGCAAAATTCAAATCAGAAAATTGATGAGTTGGATGAATGTGCACTTAGTGGGGTTGGGAAACGTTTGGTGAAATATTCTCATGGTCTAGTGGTGGACCTCAGATTTTGCTCGGCTTGTGAAGAAGTGGGTGCCTTGGGTGATGGAATCGGGTGGATAGTGGTTCTCCCCCAACACTTGGAAAGGATGGCTCGTAAATATTCTTGAATCATTTTGGGGTCTTGTGGAATTTATTTCTTTATCTTTGATGGGTCGGGACTTCTTGTGATTTGATGTATTTGTAAGCCGCTAGTGGAGGCTTCCCATGGGTTTCTATTTGCTTTATCTTATGCTCGTTTTTCGGGGTTTTTTGGGTGCCCCTCAAAACAAAATTGTGTTTACCATATCTAAAAATAAATCCTTTAGAATATCCACACCACTACATGTATGTTACCAAACCTCTCCCAAATTTATGTTTTATACAATATTCATATTTTCTCAATGTAGGACAAATAGAATATGAGTTATAGGCATTCAAAGTTTTAATGCAACAACCAATTATTTGAAATACAAGACAACGTAAACAAGTACATGTGGACGATAGTTAGACAGAACTACTCCATTAATGTGTACAATGATATATAATGTGTACAGTGGATTCGTCCCCTATGTAATAAAAGAGAGAATGATTTGTAGGTAAGATGTTCAAATATCAAAAATGTTATATATAAATGAAATAGTATATATATATATATACTAAAAATGGGTTGTTAAATAGAATATGTCTGTAAGAACAAAAAAAAAAGTTATTAGTTCTTATAGGTTAATTCACTACATCAAAATCTATTAATACTTTAAAATAGGAGATAGAGATTGACTTTGAAATAGATTATGATAGAATTATTATGAAACAATTGACGGATTCTACTGACATATATATGTTAGATAAACCTATGTGCAAGACATCAAAAAATATCATTCTTGAGGTATATGTACTAAATTTGTGGCATAACTAAAATAAGCACCCTTGAAAATAATACCTTTTCACATCTTAAACATAAGTTTATCCAAAATATATCAACTAGTAATATTTTAAATTGATTTTGCTTTTTCTAAATATGTTCAAATCACCTAAATATGACATCTTCATCACTATTTTATTCAAGTGCATAAATATTAGAATAGTATTTGAAAATATAATTTCAAATAGTCGTTGGCTCTTTTAGACAATTGAATATTTAAAAACAAATATAAAGCTACAAATGTTATGTTCAATTTTAAAGATTACAATTGTCATAACCAAAATCAATATTTTAAAAGCATCTACAAAATATTTTTTATTACGATTGTTTAAGTTATTACAATTAACAAAACTTATATACTTGTGTGTGTGTGTGTGTGTGTGTGTGTGTGTGTGTGTGTGTGTGTGTGTGTGTGTGTGTGTGTGTGTGTGTGTGTGCGTGTGCACTAAATATTGATTGTGGCTTACTAGAATGTCGAGAGCTCTTATATTTGAAATTATACAATTTTATTTTGTTTAAATGAACACCTTAAAAAAATTGGCTTGAAGTGTATAATATTTTTTTTATTATTGGTAAATGGTTTTAAACTGGACCATACCCCGTGGTACACAGGGGCTTAAAATCCAGATAAAACAAAAGTGCAGTAGTGGGTTTTTGGCTAGTGGGGACCACCCTTTGGAAAATAAAGCCTACAATAGCGAGATATAGCAATAAAAACAAAGGCAAGGGCAACCTGCTAGCATGAAGTAATAACAAAACCAGAAAACAACAGCACAGCAGCTGAACAGACGCGAAAAAATAGTTGCCCAACAGCAACAACTAAGTTGGGGCAAATGGGTATTCTTGGAAGAGGATGTTTTTCCCTTGTTGTGCACCATTTTCCTACCCGCCTGAACCACTTGAAGAGTCTAATATTTAACCATTAATATTATTATAACTATATGGTTATGGAATGTAAATGTTTGTACTCATTGATGTAGACACTTAGTTTTACTTCGTTTTAATTATATTTAAATCACTCACATATTATATTTTATATCAAGAAATCAAAATATCTGAAAATAATTTTATAAGTCTTATTTACAATTAAAAATTTTATGGCAAATATTAAACCTACAATATCAATATATACAATATCAATATCAATATATATATATATATATATATATATATATATATATATATATATATATATATATATATATATATATATATATATATATATATATATATATATATATATAAGTTTAAACTAAGCTGAAATTTATTTGTTATTGAAATTAGAAGATCTAATTTTTATATATATTAATTTAAGAAGTAATGTTTACAAAGATTACAATTACCCCCCTGCTTCTTAGGACTACAAAAACATTTTACCATATTCAACTTCCTCCTTAGACTATTGGGTTCTCAATTTCCTTGCCACTTTTAGTTATGGGGCCACAATTAGCATTTTCCAGTCAAAGAAGATACAAAGGGCATTGCAGGTTTTGGACACCAAACTTTTGAAATCAAAGTCCAGATTTTCTTAGTAGAGATATGCCCTGGCTAATGCTATCGTATCTATAAATAGATTTTGCCGAGCAATCCTTCTCAGGATTTAGTGTGAATTTCATAAGGGATTGGTGTTCATATATCCATGAATAAATATAATTTTTGCCCAAAGAGGCTAGGACCCCATATAGCGTGTTCTATTCTATTTATTCCATCCTACTAATGCAACTTCTAATTTTTATCAACAGGATTTGTTCAAAAAAAATTCCATGACAGTGGCATAGAGCCAAACCAAAATCAGATTAAGAACCTTTCTTGGAGAGAGATAATTATAATTTGAAATAGATAGGATTGTAGTAATAACTCTTAACTCCTCCATCAATCAACGTCGCTTGTCCATTACTTCATTTCTTTTCGCTTTGCCCAAGTGTCAATTCCTCGCTTACATCACAATTTTACCAAACACCTTGTGAGTTTCAACTTTGCGTGGTAGAAATAGGGAGTAATGTTGAAGGGGTTTCGTTGTATTGATGCATCTGGAAGAGACCAACCCATTCCTTCCACATTTCTTGAGTAGGTAAGTCCTCGATAGCCCAATACCCAATTTGTCAAAAAGTCATCCTCGTGGGGAGAAAAATGATTGGAATCCATCGCTACCGAACCCTTCACAAAAATAATAGACCATCTAAAAACCTTTCACAATCCCTAAATAAACTTAGATGCTCCACTATCCTTCTTTGCTTCCTTAACCAATGTCCTCTAGAAGTTTGCAAACATTTCGGGGTATTCTTTCACCAAGATAAATCTAATAGATGGTGACTATCTAGTTTATAGGGGAGCACTAAACCCTCTTATGTATAATGTAATGTATTGATTAAGATATTTCAAGCATTTCCTCTCACTAGGATAAATCTAATAGTTGATGATATGCTGATTGGTGGATTCTTGGTCCGATGCTTCCGGTGAAACCAATTCTCAGGGGTTGTGGCCGTGGATCACCCTGGGGTTGGCTATAGAGTTCTGACTGACAAGGAGAAAATTCGTAGCAATGTTAGGAAGGAAAAAATCATATCGGGCCGCAACAAAGGATTTTTCTAATTTCTTATATATAAAATTGTAAGTTTTTTTATTGAAATTAAAAAAAAAAAAGGGATTGATGTAAATCTAGTTCATAACAGAGCACTAAACCATCTTATGTATACACGGACATGTCATTTAATATGCATGTGTTTTATAAACCTATTTTTTATTGTTATATAAATTTATTTTGTTCAACAATTTTTGCAGTGTATTTATCTAACTACACCAAAAACTATGCAAATTGAACTTGTAACCTCTCCTTTATGACTATAATACTTCAACAACTTCTCATCATCAAATCACTAAATATTCGTCCTTACAATTTGATGATATAACATAATAACTATCATTGTAAGTATTACAAATAGTATGCAAGTTAATTTCATGTGACATGCACATAGTCTCATAATATACAAGTGTTATTCTATAAGTTGGATAGCCACAATTAACCCAACAAAGGCCTTTGAAATAAATAGATCATTCCTAGATCTTGCAAATAAGACCAAGACTTCACTTTCACCAACCATTATTTTGCACCCCGATTTGATGCTCACACACATCATTTTATTTTAAAATATAATTAGGACCCTCTCCTCTCATATTTTATGCATATAATTACCAAAAGTAAATTGAATTCTATAATACAAAATTATGTATGTATGTATGTATAAATACACCATCGTGATCAATCAAAGTTAGTTATATGATATCAAACTATTTAAATTAGTATAATTATATGTCATATGCAAAGTTACAATGCATCCCCATCTTCATATTTAAAAAAGACATCCAAATTTTAATTATGACATATAAATACTAGTTGTCATTGATATAGACTTTTAATAATTTTAGTAGATAATTTTAATAATTTGCATGTTTATTAATCATTTATGTAAATAAGGATCATATTAACATGTGTTATAATTGTGTTTTTCAACTACCGTCGTATTTATATTATGTTATATTTTATTTTTGATACAATGTGGATGTTTTAAAACATTTGTAGATATTTCCTAGTCGTTCATGCTATTTTATCTTCCATTGTTCTTTCCTTTTTAGGTTTTATTTTTTGGACACCTTTTTAAAATTGTTTAAATATAGTTCTTATATACCTTAACCATACAAAATTATGGTTATAGTGCTCTATTTGTGGGCATCTTTACCCTTTAAGTTACTACCTAAAAATTTGTCTCCCTAATTTTTCATTTAAAAGTGAAAGGATACACAAGCAAAAGGGTTTCAATTTTAAACTGAAGAATTATTTTAAGGTTTATGAACTGGAATTTTTAAATAAGAAATCAAATTATAAGGAATAATGATATTTAGTTATGTCAAATCATGTACCAATATAGTAATAGGAATGTGTCTAATGTTTTGCCATATTTTTTACACTAGAGAAATATTTGAAACTAAGAAAACTAGAGAAAACAAATTTAAAATGACCAAACATGTATGTGAAAGTGTTTAAACATACAAATATGCAACACATCCATGATTTATTTCTACATCTATTTTTTGGTATATTTGAAAAATATTTATTAAGTAGTCACTTTTCAATATTTTATTTTGACAAAAAAATTATATGTTTTGACCCAACATTTAGAGAAGAGAATCTTCTAGAATGTTCAACTTGTTGAAGTGGTTGATAGACTAAGGTTTGTTACAGTTACATAACACTCAATTTCCTAATGAATTACAATATAAATATTTTGTTCGTTACAAAATATGATGTCCATGGGGGAATCATATTAATATGAGGCCTTATTAATTATTAATAGACTATAACATTTTATAACGTTTGTTGTTGTATTTTGTTCAAACAAAAGTTTTATTGAATTCTATAAGATGTGTGTGTGTGTGCGTGTGCGCGCGTGCGTGTGTATGTTCAAATCTCTCTAGTTTTTAACATTTAAGAATGTATAATATTGTTTCGCATTCAAACAAAAATGAGTTGTTTTCAAATGAGTTGTATTTAATTTTATAGTATCTACACACACACACACACACACACACACACACACACACACACACACACACACACACACACACACACACACACACACACACACACACACACACACACACACACACACACACACACACACACACACACACACAAGTTGTAGAAAAATGTGGCCGTGAAAGAAAAAATTCATATTATGACAATAAGGACCTACATTTATAGCTTTTGTTGTCGTAATAAAGGATTTATGTTGTTATTGTCAAGATAATTTCATTTGAATAAACTTTATATTTATTTCTCGCTCTTTCTAGAGACTTCCTTTCTAGTGCATGTTTTTTAATACTATATCTAGAATTGTAAGTAATTGTTTTTCACTCTGGAACCAAAATCATCTCTATTATTTAAATTATTTGTATGTTGGTTTATTCCAATAATATTATTTTATACAAGACCATTGAGATCCACTTGAATTATTACATCAACGATAAAAAAGTTAAGTAATAGTAACAAATGTGCAAAGACTTAAAAATATTGAAAGAGCCTAGAATTTTTGAGTACTTGTGTACCTGTAAATTTGTTAATAAGCTTGGTCTTGATATCTAGATAAAATTTGTTATTTTCACACTAATCCAAAGAGATCTTGCAATAACTACCATAAATAGTCATACAATCTAGAACATTGTTAATTCTATTGAAAATGTACATGTTATCAAGAATTGGAGACATATGAAGTTATACATCTTCTAGAAATACATAAAATAATCTTTATTTTCTATGAATCCCATTGTTGGCTGGAAATTTTGTCTTTAGACACAAGCAATAGTTCAGGGGATAGTTATCCCTCCTCTTTATGTGAGAGGTTCCCTTATTCACTAAACAAAATGGATAATCTACCTATTTACAAATCTAAAATCTAAAAATATCCAAATGAGGATTTTGGTGTAAATAATGCTTCCATATCTAGTTATTCTCAATACAGAAGATAAAAATGTATGATAATTTCATAAGAAGAAACAATAGTCTAAATGAGAAAGATTGGTAAGAAGAAACACAAAGTTCAACTTTCCACCTATCAAGAACACAAGTATTCTCCTTGGTCGTACAAGATTACTCACTATTGTTAAAAAAGGAGTGAAGAAGGTAGTACTTTAAGATATAGAGATTCAAGAATAATACCTTATTGATGCATGCATGAGACTTGAAGAACACATAAGCCGAACACATAGCTTCACATTTAAATATACTAAATTCACATTTGCAATATTGACAGATAACAATAAAAGAACATAGGAAATAAGAGAGTTAATATTCTTATGTATTGATTTGAATTGTTCTGCATTTGTACATTCAAAACACAAAAATCGAACATCACCTTTACAATAAGAAAAAAACCTTATATAGGAAAAGGGGTGGTTGTAACCAACTTTCACTAATCCAATTTTCATTTTAATTAAGTGTTACCACTTAATTAATGAATTACATTTATTTATCTCTATTTACAATATCATGTCTTCAAAAGTGTGTGTGTGTGTGTGTGTGTGTGTGTGTGTGTGTGTGTGTGTGTGTGTGTGTGTGTGTAAATATAACATTTAGAGAAAGAGATTTGTGAATTAGATGAGAGAGCACTTGAAAATGGTGCAATGGTAGTCTTGATATTAAGTATATGATTTCTAAATTTGACTAAGGAACCAACAATATCCACAACTCTTGGAATGGTTTTGTTTGTCATAGAAGTCAAACAGGTTCCCAAAAAGTCTTCCATTTCCTTTCCAATGCATGCATTCTACAACAAACCTTTGGTTTCCTCTATGATAGAATTGTGCAACTCTATAATCTACTCCATCTTTCCTTTATCGACAGTCTCATAATTAAACAAATATTCTTGTATGAGTTCCTTGTACTTTGATTTGATCTCATCTAATGTGTTCCTTTCTGTAGAGTTATATTTATAGAATTGACACGGTAAGGCTTAAAGTTCTACAAGTATCTCAGATTTAAATGCCTCTCCTTTTTTTACCATTCTCTTCAGTTAAGCGATTACCTCCTTGAGTACCTTGATCTTCCACTCAATACTGAACACCCATTTTGTGGAAATATAACTTTTTGAATCATAAAAAAAATGTGCAAAGATTATTTTCTCATCTGTAGCATTCATGATCCTAAGATCCTAAATACATTCCAACATGAGTTTAAGATCCTTCTCGGATCCAGTGATTACTGAATCAAATTTAATTTTAGCCAAGGAAATTTTGTCATACACCTTATAGGCTTCATCTATGAAATTTAGACCAAACACAAATATCTGTTTCCCCAAGGCTTTAACCGCCCTACCATATGAAGCATGTCTATGAATATTATTCATTTTTTGAATGTATTCATTAGACAGAACAATGGGAGGAGGTATTGAGGAGAGAGGAGTATGATTAAACAATTTATCACTAGAAAGAAATGATTTAATGAAACCAGAAAGAAGTTGTAGATGTTCTTCTAGTTGCTGATGTGTTTGTTCACCTTTTTCTAACCTCTCAATGACATTGGAGAGTATTCCCTTCAATTTTTGAACCTCTTCCATAGGATTAGATTCACCTAATGATATTATTATCAGTTCCAGGTCAACAATGGTTAATTATTTTTTATCTTTTTTCTCTCTTTTCTTTGCTATCTCAAAATACTATTGACCCTTTGAATGAGAGGCCAAACTTGAAATAACCTTGGCCTTTTTAGTAGGAAGAGTGCGAGTTGTAATGAGGAGGGAAGATACAACATAAAATCTTTGAGCAAAAACTTGAGAAGATGTCTTCCTTTTCATGTTGTCGATCATGGGTTGGACCCATGTGAAGGAATCACTTGGATGAGGGAAAGAAAGTGTTCCCAATGCAAGTGTGTTAAGAGAACCAAGAGTTTGAGAATCAGATACTTCTAGAGTGGGTATCTCAATACTAGAAGAAGACACTTCCTTGGTTTGTGATTTGTGCTTGGGGATTCTCAACTTTCCAGAATTTGGTTCTAAAACATCCACCTTATCTTTATAAATTTCCTCTTTTTACATGCTCCCACCCTCATAATTAATTTCCTCATGTTCCTTTGTTTCCTTTTCTTCTTATTTTGTAATATGAATTATCTATTCAATTTCTTGAGCCTTTTCTATCGTTTCATGAGTTATTACCTGTTGTGATTCCTTTTCAACTATCTCTTCAATCTTATAACTTTTTTAGCCTCATCCTTCTTGGATTACACTTTACTTTAAGATTATACATGTAAAGGAGAAGGAGTTGATTTATTTTGCACCTCTGTGAGTGAAATAGAAACATCTCTATGTGATGAAGATTCCTCTTGATAAGATTGTTGTGTCATACTTGTCCTGTATGTTTTCATCTTTTCGTAAAACCAAACCTTTTTCCTTGTGAGTAATGGGTTAATTATTTCCAAACGATCATATTTTTTCTTTTCAAACCATTTAATGGTGATAATAGGTGTTTGTTGAATAGTTTTGAAATATTCAAGAGAATATAGATCTTCATTTTCATCTTGAAAATCCTCTGGAAATTTATATATATTGAAACATTTGATTTGTTGTAGAGAAATTTTATCAAAATATCTTATTCTCACTTCATACTAGTCTTAAAAATCCTCCCAAATGTCTACAAGAGAAGGAAAATGATAATAAATCATTCTAAGGTGGATGGAGATAAAACCTTTTATATCAAAACAATGTCTCTTGTCGAATGACTAAAAATTGAATGCAACAATGTAACAACTAGTGGAGACCCCACCCACCACTCCTCTTGCCTTCCCTAGTCCATGTTGGGAAGGGACTCCAAAAACCAACCAAGGAGAGCATCAAACAGAGGAACCCAAAAAAGAAGAAATTGTAGAAAATATGAAGAGTTGGGCTGCTAAATTTGAGTTTTCAAAGGTTCCATTGTTGGTTAAGCCTATGGAGGAGGTTGAGGTAAATCCGCAAGTGGTGGAAGCTCCAACTACAACATAAGTAGGGGAAGAAGGAGCTACTCATAATCCAAAAGAAGAGGAGTACATTCTGGCTGTGGACGAGGACCATATAGTTTCAGAGGCTCCAAGTGTGGAGCAGGCCACCGAAGAACCTTCAGTTCTTCCTCCCACTTCATCCCCTTCAAGCTTTGATGTTGAAGAAGAGTTTCAACTTTCAAAATTCATGTTTGAGGATGAAGGGAACCAAGGTGAGTCAATTGTACATCAAGAGGACACCACGAAGGAGGTTGATCACCTACATTAGGACATCAAGGAGGCAAATTACCTGTCTGACTTGGAGGATTTCCTTGATGGAGGGGAACCCTTGGAGATCACATCATTTTATCTACATTTCTCACATCCTAAGCACATTAACCGACTGCCATAGAGGAGAACATTCAAGAACAGTAGCTTGCACTTCATAACATCCCTCTGGAACCATGATTGGAAGACATGGATCTCCCATTTTCCTCACAGGAGAAGGAAGAGAAAAAGCAGGAAGATGTCGTCATTCCTCTCACACCATCCATCCATGAGAGTCAACAAGAAGGATGCATTCTTGGAGTAAGATTTTAGAACCATGGGCATATTCAAAGGACCATACCTTGCTCAATCAGATACTTGGCTTCATTAGAGCTAAGGGAGAAGCCAAAACCAATCACGCCTACTCCATGGCATGATGATGAGCATCAAAGTACCAATGGTCATAATCAACACCTCCAGAAGTCTGATGCAAGTTAGCTTGCGCAAGTATTGTTATCCAAACTTCACCCCTCAAGGTAAATTTTGAAAACATGCATCAGATTCTTGAGTCCCAAGTAAGTAGATTGATTCAATGCCTAGAATCGTGTTTTGGAGCCCCTTTGGCTTCTCTCTAACTCTTCCATCCAAGGAAAAATCCCAACGAGTAAGAAAAAATTGAAAAAAATCCAAAAAAAAAGGGTCGCAAGATTTTCTGAAGGTTACGGATCATACAAGTGCAGGTTGTACCAAGGTTCGTCGCACCAAGTTTGCGGCTGAAAATACAAAGGAATCAACAAAGTTGGAAATTTTTTTCCCAGTCGGTCCGTGGGACAGTTGGGATGTCGGGACATGCAAAGCTGAAATGGCCACAGGCAGTGAAAATTAAAAAAAATGGAATTTTTTGTTCTGCATGGTCTGGGACAGCCGGGATGAAAGTACGTGTAGGACACAAATCAGCTGATTTACTGCAAGTCAGTCTATTGGGGGTGGCACAGAGAAATTCATCCGGGACAGTTGGGATGAAAGTACACGCGGGATGCAAAAATGTGAAAAGTTCACGAAAGGAGCCAAGGAAGCCCAAATCGGCCGATGCGAAAGAATGTGTCCGGGACAGCTGGGACACACAGACCTGACTTTGCTGCAATACCCGCAAATCAAAGAGAAAAGTCAAATTTTGATCCCAGAACTTCAAACGGCCATAAATTTTGACTCCAAGCTTTGATTTTCATAAAATTGGGTTTTAATGAGGGTAGATATATTTAAATAAATGAAACATATTCAACTCAAGAAAGTTAATGCTCCTTCCCGTCAAATGATAGAAAATGCCTGCCAAACCCAAAATAGCTGATCGCACTTATAAGGTCATAACTTTTACATTTCTCAACGAAAAACGCACAAAAATAGTACTGTTTGAATCATGGCTCCGATCCCGACACATAGAAATAAAGAAATTCTAAATTTCATGAGAAATTGATTGGTATTTGTCATAAAACGTGTCTGGGTTCATGACAATTTTTTATTTGGTAGTTGGGAGTGCAATTAAGAGGCATGGTCATCATTGTTTCTCTGTTGCAGCACCTGGGATAGTATGGGGAGCCTTTTTTTAAGTAACATACAATCATTTCACTCCATTTATTGCCTCTTATAAGTGGTTGAAGGACAGATTTTAGGATTTCCCTTTTCCTCTTCTCTTTCTCTTCTCATTTTCCTATAAATTGGAGTGTTGGGCTCATTGTAAAGAGAGGAAAGTTTTGTAGCAAAGCTCTGGAAAAATTTCTTTGTGAAGCCAATGTGCTTCAGGCCCTTTTTGTGGAATCCTTGCATGGTGATCTAGGCCCTTATCCTTTAACAGATTGAACTATGCATATCATGAAGCAATAAAATGTAAGTTTGTGGATGCATCTTCCCTTACTGTGTTTTCTTGCATTCTTCTTGCCCCTTTAACCTTGATTACAAGTGTATTGTGTCTATCGTTATGCTCTTGTAAAGGATCTATTATTATTGTGCATGTATGAAACATTGTTGTGAATGCATTTTTAGATTGTGGAGAAATGTTATCACCCCTTGTAGTATGCACTTTACTCCTAGTTTTCACACATTAGAAGACTACTCTCACACCCTCCTTTTCTGGTGTATCACCGCTTTAGTGTAGGCTTTCATTTTAAGCATTATCTCTCCTTGGTCCCTTGGAAAGTTAGATTAGAACAATTAGTTTACCCTGCATTAGAGTAGATCGTTGCAAGTGGTTTAGGAGCAAGAACCAACTTTCTTTGGAGGTCTATCTCAAGTAGCAAGTCCCACAACTTGGAGATAGTACCCATGTTATACAATCAAAATGTGAGTTCAAGTATATGCACTTGTGTAAACATAAGGATACTATGATTCGTTGATAACAGGTATTTTCCATTAATGTTAATACCTTGATGATTTGGGTGGAGTACTGGCTTATTGTCAGTTTTTCACTCATACAGGTAACTATATTTAGTGTCAAATCATTTACTTTGATACCCCTCTTGAGAAAGGGAAGCTACTTCTCCCTACCTATAGTAGGATTTGTTTAGTATTATTTCTCTCTGGTTAGTGTAGGAGTAGGAGTAGAATTTTTTTCAGTAGAAGAAGTGCTTTGCACACTCTGCATGTTCTTCTTAGAGCATGTATGATTTCAAGTTTTGTACATAGTGTGGTTGTGGAGTGTTGTTGCTCTCATGTAGTTTTTGGACTTGGCATTTGGTCAAGATCAATTTCAGTTCTAATGGGTTTTCAAGTAGCCAAGGGGTCATTTTTCAAATTTTAGATCAGTTTCATGTTTATCAGGAAGACTCCATACCGAATGGATGTTTCTAGGCCATTGTTCTCTTCATCTAGTAGGTAGATTTCCTCATGAGTTGCCAAATTGTTATCCATATTTCACCCCGCGCCAAATATTGGATCATCCATGACCCTGCATAAGAGGAACATGAGAAAACTCATTCAAATCCTATAAATTGGTCACAAAAGAACTCAACAATGGAGTGGTGGAGGCCAAGAGAGACTAAAGGATCATGTGCAAGGGAAACGACTCTGTCAGGCCATTTCCATGTCTTAAATCCATTCTCCAAGTAACAGGCAGACTCTAACTTACGACAACCCTCCATGTAGTAAATGGTTAGACAGAGTCAAAAGATGAACAAGTCAGGCTTCAAAATTGCCTAAGTATAAAGGTATAAGCAAAATAATTCCAAGTGTCAGTATGGCGTTGATTCAAGGGGTGAATAGAGAAAAGGTTTCTAAACAAGTGCCAAACTTTCGCGTGTCCCAGGGCAAAGTAGACCGTCAGGG
The DNA here is from genome assembly GCA_019776745.2 of Taxus chinensis. Classification (NCBI taxonomy): domain Eukaryota; kingdom Viridiplantae; phylum Streptophyta; class Pinopsida; order Cupressales; family Taxaceae; genus Taxus; species Taxus chinensis. The sequence goes on along the minus strand of CM034154.1, from coordinate 630,483,133 downwards.
AAAAAATTGGTTCTTTGCCCTTTGTTTTCTCAAAAGGGGTAAAAGTTGCAAAATGGCCCGCAACTTCACCCAAGGAAAAATTCAGCATTTGGGCCCGATTCAAAGCCAAGCAGGGAATCATAGGAAAGGGAAAAAGATAAATTACGGACCCGTAGGCCTGATTTTTGTTGTAATCTGGCTGCCACAAGTCCCTTATAAAAAGGGGACCCATTTTTCAATTTGTTTTCCTACCCTCTTGTATGGACCTGATACAAACTTTGAAGGGGCATATCTTTCAACTCAGGGCTCGAAATATTGTAAATCTGACACCATGGAGATATGAGACTTTACTTTTTAAGGAGGTTATGTGAAGGAAAATGGAGGAAACATCTTCGGGCCTTTAATGTAGGATCCATCTGTCTCAACAACCAAATCGGATTCGATCTATTTCTATCGTTTCCTCTTCTTTCAAGATGCCGAATCAAGGAATCATGTAGTAAAGATGGATTTGGGGCATATTTTATCAGAAGCATTAACAGAAGTGGTTGAGCTTCAACCCACTTTTCCCATTTCCCTCTCTCTTTCTTCTCTTCATTCAAATCTATAAATACAGGGTCATGATTCATTGTAAAGGGTTGTTCATTCTTCTTCCCTGCCCCCCTCTCTCTTTCTTCTTCGGTGGTCGAATATGGAGTTTAAGCCTCCTCCCTTGGCTTTGTAATGGAATTTTCTTTCTTCTTTCCCGTTAATGGTGTACTGTGTGAAATCTTGGAGAAATAATTTTTTTTTCATGATGTGTTTTGTCCTTCCTTTGCTCATTTTGTTTTCTCTTCTCACCTCTCACCATTTCATGGTATACTATGGATATCTCTAATGTCCATTATAGTTTTTGGGAGTTGTGTTTAAGGGGTTTGAAATGGTGTTCTTTCCGAACTTTATCCTTGGTCTGTGATGCATCTGCCCATCCTCTCAATTTCTCACCTCTCTCAATTTCAGGCATTTGGGTTTGTGATCAGTAGTTCCCTTTTCTCGATGCTATCACCTCTGTAGTGTAGGATTTCTTTATTTTCATGCTCTCTCTCTCTCTCTCTCTCTCTCTCTCTCTCTCTCTCTCTCTCTCTCCTCCTTGTTCCCTTGGAATTGTTACATTAGGAGTAGATAGTTGCATTTCCTTTCTTAGAAGTAGTTTAGTGCTAGCATTAGGAAGAGGAACCAACCTTCTTTGGAGGATCATTCCCATTTGTAAGTCCCATAGCTTGGGAAATGATCCAATGTTATGTAAATCACACCAAATGTCCCTGCCTTAGAAAAGAAGATCCATAACTCATTTGGGGGTGCTGTGATTTCAAACTAATATGTCTACCAATTTTTTTTTTGACATGCTTCATACTTTGACAACCAATTTTTTGCATCTTTAAAATATTTTGGCCTGTAATATCCTACATGGAGAATTTAATGAGTTGTTAGTGCTGAAGAAAAATGACCTCCACAGGCTTGATTGTCATAATATCTTAACAACATATTTTGTTTGTCTTTATCAACAAATCTAGGGAACTGACATTAAATTCCTCTCTTAAACAAGGAATTTTCCCAGAGGACATATTATGCAAACCGAATCTTAACAACTCTCTTGTCTTTAGCAATCAAGTGCATCAGACATTATCCATAAATTAGGAAATGAGTAATGTTTTCTTACCACTCAATAGTAGCACTAAGAAAGAGCAAGATTGGAACATCAACAATTTAATTTTCAATTGATTCACTCCTTGGGCCATTGGAAAGCAATTCACATAAACCCTTACCTTAAACATGTTTAGTGTGCTTGATATTAAGGTCCTACTATTGAACCCTAGATACCCAGTTTCCTTGCTTTGATCCAAATTCTTACTGTGTGATAATTGACTTGACTGTTGTATTTGGCACGAATACAATGGAATGAGAATTCAAGATGTAAAAATGAAATTGCTTCATTGCTTTTACAAAAAAAAAGGAAAATTTATCCATTTGTTAATACTTCAATTCATGGGCTTTCAAATCATAGCTCATGAATGTAATAGGCACTTCACATCCCTGAAAATTCTTCTGAACTAGAATTTTTGTTAGGGTGTGTTCAGAGGAAAAACAATCGATTACAAAATAATTTTTATATTTAGGGAAGGAAATAATAGGTGTTTTATCAAGATATTTCTTGATACTCTAGAACGAATCTTTTCCTTTAGTAGTCCAATGAAAATATTTATTCCCTTTCATCATGTGAGCTACGTTTATTCTCAATTCTACAGAACTAGGGATAAATATTCTTAAAAAATTAATATTTCCAAAGAAATAATTCACACCTTTCTTACTCATTGGAATTGAAATATTCTCGATCAATTTTGAATCCATCCTTAGAAACAATATTCACAAGCAACTTTCCTTTTGTCACGCTTAAGACAGAACTCTTTGGATTCATAGAAATTCCATGATCCCTACATCTCGGAAGAACAAATTACAGGTGTTGAAAATGATCTTCTCATTTCTTTGAGAAAATATTTAGATCATCCAAATAGATCACTATACATTTACCCTTTAAGTCAGCAAAGGAAAATTCCATTTCCCTTTATAACGTTGCACCTACATTAATCATTATGAATGACATTATTTTGTAGGAAAATGTACCCCAAGGATTTGTAAAAGTAGTTTTACATTGGTCTGATACATCTACCTCACTCTTGTTATAACATGAGAATCCATCAAGTATGGATATAATTACTAATATAGTTACTGGCTGTAAAATTTGATCCATTACAAGAAGCAGATAGGTATCGTTTCAAGAAGCTTGATTTAGATTTCTAAATTCAATGCAAATATGATTTTCTCCATTCTTCTTCCAAAATGGCACAACGTTAGAAATCCAAGTTGAATTATTAATGGAAAAAATTATGCGAGCATTCAATAGTTTTTGAATATCTTTGTGATGGTGTCAATAATCTTCGAATTATATTGCCTTTGTTTCTAACGAAATGGTTGAATTCCTTGCTTCAAGGAAATGTAATGTTGCATTTATCTTAGTTTAAAAGTTTTCAAATAATCACATGTATAAGCTAGAGCATCTATATAATTCTTAAAAATTTTAACCATTTTCCTCCTCTCATTTCCAGACTAACACTTACCAATGTTAAAAAAATTTGGCTCCTCATTGTTTCCAATATTAACCTTTTCAAATTCAGCTAACTGGCCAACTTCTTGTGATATTTTCTCTTTGATGTATCTATTGTGCTTATCAAATAGTTATTCCAAACTTACAAGACCCTTAGGGATCTTGTTTCCCTTGATCTTTATAACCATCTTTGTTTGATTCTTCTTCAACTCCTTCAGATACAAAATATGCAGTAGAATATCGATAACTAGCTTCGCTTCCATAAAATACAATTGATTAAAATTTTCTTTCAATTCAAGAAAGGAAATTAGGTGTTGATCATCATTGTAAACATGCCATTTGTTTGCATTATCTGGGACACTAGGTCTCAAAATCATTTCTACCCTTAACTTGTCTTAATCAAAATCAGGGTGGGGAATAAACAATGATCTTGAAAATGCTAGGGTATCTTCTCTAGAAATAATTTCTCTAGGTACTGCAGTAATTCAAAATGCATCCAAAAACTCAACAAAATCCCATACCAAATTCCTATTGTGCTTTAGCCTTTGTTTCTTTAACTGAAAATATCCTCAAACTTGTTTAACAATCAATTTTACATCTCCTTGAGCACAAAGGTTCTTTATTCCCATTTCCCTTGCTATTGCTAGGTAGAGAAGAAAGGCATCATATTAAGTAGTATTGTTAGTGTTAACAAATTGAAACTTCTAAGATTAATGGTGTAGTTTACCATCAGGAAAGATTAAAACAACTCCTTCTCCGAAACCAACTTTAGAGAAACTTCCATCCAACTCGAGAATCCAAAGTCCATTAGCATAATTCTTAACCACCTTAGGAACTTTGGTGCAATGCCCCAAATTTCAAAGTTCTAAATTTTGTTTCAGTTTTCTAGGTTTTCGTCATTTAAAATATCATGCAAATTGTGTGATTTAGGTTGAGAATTGTGCTATGTTTTCTTGTTATGTCTTCTATCTCAATGTGTGCCCGGGGTCCAAGTGTTGAACCCATGGCTCTTATGCCAAGTGTAATGCCCACAATTTTTGATGTTCTAAAACCCACACCCCTTATGGAAAAAATTTAAAACCCATGTAAGAAAAGTGTAATTAATGTCACTTTTATCTTATAAAACATATCATGGGGTCTATTTTTGACCCCACAATCCATAGGTATGGTTAGTATAAAAAATTAAGAGGTGTAGGACAAGCTTAGATTTTCCCACAACCCTCGAAAAATGGCCCTTAAGCCCAAATACGAAATTCCAAGGTAAGGTAGAGTGTACAACGCTCAAAGTCACTTACACTCAATCAAAACCACATATTACAAAAGACAAACAAGTCTAATAAATGACTCCATTTTTCACATCCCCAAATACCTTAACAACATGATTTTATTACATAATAAAAACACATTACTCAACAATTATCAAATAAATTATATCACATATAAACCACATAGTCAAATCTAAATAAAACAAAAGGGAAGAATTGCACACATAGCCTAAGGTCACAATCAAATGTCATCCCCCCATGAGGACCCCCTTAACCAATAAAAAAAAAACAAAAACATTACACAAGTTTTCATGGTGACCTTTTTTATATCCATCAAGTATTCCATTGTGGTTGGTCTCTAATCCCCCCTTTTTATTGTTGCTATATAATTACATGCAAAAATCACACAATACCTCCTTCGGCCTCATGGCCTCATCAAAACATACAAGATAAAATATACACACATAAATCAGTAACCACCCTTATATAGCTAAATCATCATCTCAACTAAACAATGATATCATTTATCTAAATATTTTAACATCTCAATTATATATTTTATCAATATCAACAAGATTACAACATTAGTTCAAAGACTATATCATAGTCAACATGACAAAATTTTTGAATGTAAGTAATATATATGATAAAAAAAAATAATCATCATCAATATAGAATGTCTCTATTTGTCTCTAACAATCCAAAAAAATCATACTATGAATCACAATCCATAAAAAATAAGAAGATCTCTATCATCTAACATCATGCTAAACAAAAATGATACGGTAATATCCATGTCTAAAGTCAATGGTAATAAAAATAAAATATAATAAGTGTTGAAGAGGAGTGGGCACTACATCCCACTCCCCTTAGACTCAACTTCCTCTTGGAAGTCATTGAATTAGGTTTGGAAACTGGACTCGTATAAACGTACCATCCTTCCATGTAGTAGAAGTCTCATCATACTGTTCCCACTGGAATTGGACCTGATCAGTCTCTCAGCCTCGAAGGCCCAAGTTATTGTGCCCTAAAATATGAATGGGCTCCATAATCATCTTCCCCTACTCCTTCACTTGTAATGCGGTCAAATCTGATACATGAGATGTGTTGGTGCTCAAATTAGTCTCGCCCCGTTTGTCATTGAAATCCCTAAGTTTGCGGCCTCTGTCACATTTTTATCTCCCTGTGTTGGATCTTGAAAGAATTTTTCCTCCATTTGGTTGTCGTGATTAGTCCCTTCCTAGGTCGAGGATCACTTACAGATCTAGGATTTTGTTTTTTGTTTCTCTGTCCATCTGAAGGAGTCTGTAAATTGGGCATAAAACTCGGGTTGTTCCTTTCCTTCAAATTTCCGCAGTTGTGTGTTGTTGTCCCTGTCATTTTTTGTCCCAAATACCTAAAGAAACATGAATGGATGTAACTCAAAGGATTATGTTTTAACCTTATAACATTTACAAATTCTCTATCCTTGAAGAAAAATTCATCTCCAAGCTCAAATGGTGGTTTTATTGCATTTTGACAGTTCGACAGGTGAGTTTTCCCCCGTCAAGTTTTTATCTCTGCATCTGTGGAAATGTGGCCCTCTTTGGTTGGATGTGGCTTTGTGGGGTACTCAAAAAACTCTATGGCTCACTTCAACCCAATACTTGTCCACGTGGAGGAACAACGCTCGTTTGAAAAATTCACCTTTTGTTTTTGATTTGGAGTTGTGCAGGGGGGGGCACGTGGGATTTTGCTATTTTTCCCAGACTTAGAAAACATTTCATGCAACCAGTACAATTCTGGCCGGCCATGGACATGTGGTGAATGTATGCTCATTCAGGGTCTCCGCTCATGGGCACCATCCTAAAGTTGCGCCTTGAGGACACATGGACGATTTGATGGACCTTCCCTTAGACTTTTTAAGCAATTTTCTTAAGGGCCTAAGACACATGGAGGGACCGTGTATGTTTTGGGATTGGCCCCCTAAGTTTTATTTTGAAGAAGTACCAAAAGGACACTTGGAGTCTTCCTCTCACTCTTCCCTTTTCTCGTACTTATCAACAACCAAAGGAGACTTGCCTCGAACCCTAGACACATGGCGCCTTTTACTGAAGCTTCAACTTTTTAACAGATTCTACCGGATAGAGACACGTCTTGAGCCTGCACTTGTTTGGGGTCTCTACTTTTGGGGACCATCTAAAGATGCACCATTAAGACACGTGGTAGTTTGAAAAGGTAAAAGGCAGGGAGGGCGGGGCCATCGGACGAAACTTGGATTTTTTTGCCTCTTATTGTAAAAAAAGATTAAAGTCATCAAAATGGCCCACAAAGCCTGACAGAGAATAGTCAAAAATTTATTTGATCAATGGTGGAGGTACGGACTTCCAGTTGAAATTTGGAAAATTTTCCGTCTGTGAAAAAAGGGTTTAAAGTGTAAAAAGGAAGCACAGTTCCATTGGGACACACATTGGGACACCTATCAAGCCCATTTTTCAAAGGCAGAGGAGCAGAGCAAAACTAGAAATTTTGCATTTTTTTCCCAAAAGTTGTAAAAGGTAAAAAAGAACCCCTAGGCCCGTTTTAACTTGGATCTCCCACGTGGATGGTCCAAATTCAAAAGGGAAATTGACGACAACTCTGTGTTTGTATCTGAAATTCCACCATTTTTTGCTCCAAATCTCCTGGAGATGCAAGTTTTTTTGATTTCTTGATGTCTCCTACACGCCAAATGAAGAGGAGAATTAATTTGATATCTTAATTTGGTGAGGAAGATCTGAAAAACGTATTTTACCATTAAGATGCGATCTAACTATTGGATTCGATCTGATTTTCCAATGTTTCCTTCCTTGGCACGTAAAAAAACCAAATTTGATAGATTAGAGGAGGAAGTAGTTAGCACGTGAGATGAAGAGTGATTTACCAGATGAAATAAATGAATGCTAGAAATATTTGAAGAGATTTTCCCTCTAAGCATGTGATAACTTTTTTGGAAATCTAATTCTAGGAATCATGATCAAAATTGTAACAAGTAACGGTGCTTTGGATGTTTTTTGTTTTGGGAGGAAAACTCTTTTGTAGATTAAATGTTATAAATTGCATGATTTTTTCATGCAAATGGTTGGAGTGTTAGAGGTCAGGAGTGAATTCCTAAGAGAAAAGTTTGACAGAGCCCATCTTTATGAGAAACTTGTTTTTATCTTTTGTGTTAAATTTGATCATGTCAAGGTGGTTGCAAATGTACAGGCATTGACAAGCACCGACATTATTCTAGAAAATTTTGCCTACTGATGAATTTAATCAAATTTGAGTTAATTTGTGTTTATTTTGGGAAAAATTATGTCTTTTTTATTTCTACATGTCTGCAAATAGTTTTTCTTGTTCTCATTGCAATCTTACATTGAAATATTTGTGAATCACACAAGATCTTATCGTTGTGATAGTTTGGTGGCATTTACAATTTCATTTATCAAAAGAGATTTCATTTCATAGTGAAATAAACAAATTTAAAATCACTTTACTCCTATCATGATGATAACATTGTTTGTTAGCCTTTGAGGGTATCTTAGGCGTGATAAAATAGAGGTTGATAAAGTTCAATTAAGTTTTTCAATTTGAGCCTTCATTTTGGATTCTTAAAGTTTGTGTGAAAACATGTTGATCTAGGGCTCCATTAAAAAGCACACCTTTTGGTTAAAGGGACATTTTAGCTGTTATGAATCATTATGTTGATTAAGCCTTCGATTTTTTTGTAAAATCTCTCAAAGATCTGGCGAATCAAGTTCATTTTGCCTCACCTCCCACCAAAAATTCATTTAAAAACAACAAATCTTACCCATACTACCCCTGTTTGTCCTATGTGTGTACAAATGCATAATTTCTATTACCAAAACATGCAGAAGCAATCAGGTTTTCATTGAGTTTAGTATCCTGAACCTTGCTTAGAAAATATCTCCATTATCTTTGATAGTTAAAAAATCCCCAACCTCTCCTCATGCCCAAATTGTCAAAAATCCCCTTGCCATTTGATGAGTTTATCAATATTCCTTCCAATGCTACCTTGCAAAAGTATGTTCCTTATGATATTTCCCAAATCTTGAGTCAGATCAAGATGTATGTTCCAATTGTTGAGTGTCTTAGGATTCCTGAGCACAAGAAAAGGGCCTTTGAGTATTTGGGGTTGAAAGAGGAGAAGAATACCCTAAGCAGAAATTTAAACTTTGTGGAGTCTCCTCCAATCATTTAAGAGCTAGAAACACCACCAGCATTGGAAGAAATAGGTTAACCACCTGAGTTTTATTTTGGAACATCCTTGGTGGAGTCTCAACTAAATGTAGATTGATTCCTCACTACTCTAATCATTAAGGATAGATTTCTACATAACTGTTTGTTTGATTTAGGAGCATCATGTAATGTTATGCCTTTGGAAGTCATGAATGAACTAGATGTCAAAAGTAACAACAACATATGGGAAGTGCATTGCCATGGATTCAAGAGAAGTTTCAATGGTGAGACGTGTGAAAGCTTTGGTGGTATAACTTGTAGCTTATCCAGGTAAGAAATTGAAACTTGATGTTGTTATTGTTGATTGCCTAGCCAAGTGGGGTATGCTCTTGTCTAGAAAATGGGTTACAAGTGTTGGTGGCAGTGTTTAAATGGATATGTCCTATGCCACCATCGCAATTGAGGGCAGCCTTGTTAGGTTGTATGGAGAAAAGAAGATGTTACACCTCATTGAAGGTCCCAACAATGCATCTTATGAAGTGTTGTACAAAAGTGTTGATGCTGATAACTTCATTGGATTTTCTAATGGTAACGAGAAAAAATTAAAGAGTGCAAGTTTCTTGAACAAGCAAGATCTTCTTGGAATTTATTGTTTGATGAAGCTTGTTCCAAGTTTGGAAATGGTGTTGGTGTTGTTCTGATTTCTCTAGGCCAAGAAGAGTTTGTTTTTTCTTTCAAACTCAACTTTGAGTGCACTAACAACATTTCTGAATATGAAGCACTATTTTTAGGTTTGAGAATTGCTTGGAAATATGGTGTTAAGGACATCATTATCAAAGGAGATTCAAAACTAATTGTCAAGCAAGTTAGAAAACTTTATGCTACTAAAAATCAGTGAATGAAACAATATAAGCATGAATTTTGGGATCTTATTGAGATGTTTGATTCATTTAATATTGTTCATTACGATAGGAAGTTCAATGTTATGGTAGAAAAACTTGCAGTATTGGGATCTCGATTTGATAATTGTGCAATGTCCCCATATTGTGAATATGATGTTGAAGTGTTAATAAGGCCTTATGTCCCTGACAACATTAAACATTGGAAATTTTTTGATGATGATGCTCAGGTCAAAATATTTCTGTAGAAAAAAGGGGAGTTTGCTGATCAATGTATTGATTAAGAGCTAATGGTGTGTGCAACAGAGGGTAAACAAACCTTTTTTGGAAAAGTCATCATCCAACTGAAAACTAATACCATTCCTAGATGGTTGGTTGCTCTTGAATCAAAATTTGATAATGTTGATTGCATTATTAACAAACATATAGCAGCCTCAAGGGATGTTGAGGAGCATGACCTTGGTATAAAGGAGAAACCAAGGAAAATATGGTTAGGAAGAAATCTCAGCAAGGAAGAGAAGCAACCCTAGATTCAATTACTGAAAAATATCAAGATTGCCCAGCTTGGTCTTATTCTGAGCTGAAGGCATACAAAGAGGATTTTTTTCAATATGAAATTCCTTTGGAATCTAATGCAAATCCATTCAGGAAGAAATAGATGCCGATCAATCCACCCATATCTCTTAAAATGTAAGAAGAAATGAAGAAACTGGGGGATGGAGGGATTGTTCAGCCCATAAAGTATTCTTCTTGGGTTGTAAAATTAGTGCCAGTTAGAAAAAATAATGGTGATATCAGGTTGTGCATGGATTTTAGAAATATGAACAGAGCATTAATGAAGGATTATCCTTTACCAAACATGGAAACCATGTTGCAATTAGTGACTAGTTCTGAGTTGCTTTCTATCTTGGATGGTTTCTCTGGCTATAATCGAGTTGTTGTGAAGGAATCGGAAAGAATTAAGACAACCTTTACCACTCCTTGGGGAACTTATGTCTATGTTAGAATGCCCTTTGGTTTGATGAATATTGAAGCACCCTTTCAAAGAGCAATGGATGTTGCTTTTGTTGGTTACATTAATGATTTTATTGTTTTTTACCAAGATGATGTGACTGTGTTTTCTATAAAGAGAAGTGATCACTTGTAGCACTAGGAAAAAATTCTTATAAGGTGTAGAGAGTATGGAATTTCAATCAATCCAAAGAAGTGCCATTTTGGAGTGCAGAAGGAAAAGTTGCTTGGTCACATTGTATCAAAAGAGGGGGTAATGATATATCTAGAAGGGGTAGAGGCCATCAACAAGGTCCCAATTCCAAGAACCAAGAAGGGAACTCAGTCCTTCTTTGGGAAAATAATATTTGTCAGAAGATTCATATAAAACTTTTCTAAGTTGACCATTCAAATTACTTGCATGCTAAATAAGGACCAAGATATCAAATGGGAAGAGGCTTCCATTCAAGCTTTCAATGGGATCAAAGAAGCATTAAAGCATGCCCCTGTTTTAGTAGCTCCAGATTATAAGAAGCCTTTTAAAATGTTTTCTTTTTCTTCAGAGAACATTATTGCACCTGTCTTGTTTTAGAAGGATGATGAAGGGGCTGAGAGGCCAATTGCCTTTTTAAATAAGGCATTGGAAGGGGCTGACTTGAATTACACCATTATGGATAATCAAGCATTTACCTTGGTAAAAGTAAAAAAGGTTTTCAGACCTTACATTTTGAGCTCTGAAGTTTCTTATGTTCCCCACACCATTTTGAAAGACATCTTATTAAATATGGAGGTATTAAGAAAAATATGCATATGGGTGAACAAGTTATAGGAATATGACATGGATATCCAAACCATGAATTTGGTAAGAGGTTTGGGCTTAGCTAAGTTTATGGCTGAGAGAAACTTACAAAATACTGAGGTGAATAAAGTAGAAGAAGGAAGGGTGGATTTCCTTAAAAATTTGATGATTTCTAAATGGTACAAAGATATAATTTATTATCTCAAACATCTATATTGCCCTAAGTATTTAAGTAAAAATAAAAAAAGATCTCTTAAGTTGGCTTCCTAGAAATATGTCATTAGTGATTTTGGGTTAGCTTGGAAGAACCTTGAGGGAGCTCTCGTAAGGTGCATTACTGAAGATGAAACCCCTAAGATAATTTTTTGATCTCCATGGAGGACGTTGTGGGGGGCATTTTACTGAAAGAGTCACAACACACAAGATATTGAGGGCTGGTTATTGGTGGCCAAATCTCTTTAATGATACAACTTTTTTGGTTAGAATATGTGAGATTTGCCAGCATTTTTCTGAAAGACTAAAAGCTTCAGGCTCCCTTCCTTTGCAAAATGTATCAATTAAAGCCCCATTCAAGAAATGGGGAATGGATTTCATTGGTGAGATTTTAGACCCTGTAAGTGCTAGCCATAAGTGGAGTCTTGTAGCCACTGATTACTTCACTAAGTGGATGGAGGCAATCCCTACCAAGAGAGAAACACACCAAATTGTCATGGACTTCATGCTAAACCATATCATCTGCAGGTTTGGAGTGCCAGTTAAAATTGTTTCTAATAATGCCATGAGGTTCAGAGCTAAACCTTTGGTGGAAATGTGCAAAGAGTATGGGACAAATTTGACATATGCTTCTAACTACAATCCCTAAGGAAATGGACAAGTTGAGTCCAGTATCAAAAAAATTCTGAAGATTATTAGACGAACCTTGAAGCTGATCAAAAGGAAATGAGGTGAGTAGTTGAAGTTTGTTGTTTGGGCTGATCGAATTACTATTAAAAGAGTTACTGGAAAAATTTCTTTTGAATTGGTGTATGGAAATCAAGCTTTGCTACCCCTACATATGCAATTATCCTCATATCAGTTCATTCAACAACTGGAAGATCAAGAATTTAGTCCATATGATGCTCACATTAACCAGATTGTTGAACTTGATGTAGAAAGGAGGGCATCCCACCAAAGGCATGTAAAGCTCAGAGAAAAATTGAAGAAGTTAATTGAAAATAAGGTCACTCCAAGAGCTTTCAACATTGGAGATCTTGTGTTGTTATGGGATAGTAGGCATGAAGATAATGGAAAGCATGGTAAATTTGATGCATTATGGATGGGCCTGTACTCCATTGACATTCGAATTAGTGAAAAATCCTTCTTCTTGAAAGACTTGGATGGGGAATTTCTCAAATAACCTGTTAATGGCAGGAATTTGAAACATTTCCTTGATTGATTCTCTAGAATCAAGGTGAGCATCATTTGTATAGTGTATAGTTCATTGGTTTCTTTCTATCTTTTGTGTTTTTGCTCATTCTGGTCATTGGTGACCTAGTTTTGCTGGTTTTTCGGTTTGTTTTTAGGAGATGGTTCTGGTTTTCTGCTCTGCAAGCTAAATCCTTTACCCAATGGATATTTTTTGCACTTGGTCTATTATTTGGTTCTTATGGCACTCACAGCGAGTTCCCATCCCCGATTCGAAGCCGATGTTGGTGCTCAAACTAGTCTCGCCTTGTTTTTCATTGAAATTCCTCAGTTTGTGGCCTCTGTTATGTTTTTTATCTCCCCATGTTGGTTCTTGAAAGAATCTATCCTCCATTTGGTTGTTGTGATCAGTCCCTTCCTAAGACGAGGATCACTTAAAGATCCAAAATTGGTTTTTCATTTCTTTGTCCATCTGAAGGAGTCTATAAATTGGGCATAAAACTCAAGATGTCCATTTCCTTCCATTTTCTACATTCGTGTGTTTTTTTCCCTGTCATTTTTTGTCCCAAATACCTTAAGAAATGTGAATGGATGTATCTCGGACGATCATGTTTGAACCTTATGAAATTTACAAATTCTTTTTCCTTGAAGAAAAATTCCTCTCCGGGCTCAAATTGTTGTTTTCCTACATTTTTACGGTTCGACGGGTAAGTTTTCCTCGTCAAATTTTCATCTCTACATTTGTGAAAACTTGGCCCTCTTTGGTTGGATGTAGCTCAGTTGGGCACTCTAAAAACTCTATGGCTCACTTCAACCCAAAAATTGTCCACGTGGAGGAACGATGCTCGTTTCACAATTCACCTTTTGTTTTGGCTTTGGAGTTTCGTCGGGGGGGACATGTAAAGGATTCCACTATTTTACCTAGACTTAGACAAAGTTCTCATGCAGCCAGTACATTTTTGGTAGGCCATGGACATGTGGTGAACCCACGCTCACTCCCGATCTCTGTTCTTTTGCACCATCTTGAAATTGCACCAAGAGGACATGTGGAGGATTCCGTCAGACCTTCCCTTAGACATTTTAAGAAACTTTCTAAAGGGTCTGGGACATGTGGAGGGTACCGCACATTTTTGGGGACCATCCCCTGAGTTTTATTTTGAAGAAGTGCCAGGAGGAAACTTGGAGGCTTCCGATCACTCTAGCCTTTGCTCGTACCTTTCAACAACAAAAGGAGACTGCCTCAGACCATAGAAACATGGCTCCTTCCACTGAACCATCATTATTTTAACAGATTCTTCTAGACTAGGAAACTGTTGAGCCCGTGCTTGTTTGTGGTCTCTAATTTTGGAGACCATCTCAATATGTGCCATTGAGACACATGGCAATTTGAAAAGTAAAAAGGTGGGGAGGTGGGACCTCAGAAGAAATTTGGATTTTTTACCTCTTACTGTCAAAAAGATTAAAGTCATCAAAATGACCTGTAGGCTAGATAGAGAATAGTCAAAATTTTCTTTAAAAAGTAAACGGTGAAGGTACATACTTATTTTGTGAAAAAAGGGGTTAAAGTGTAAAAAGAAAGCATGGTTCCGTAAGGACCCACATTGGGACACGTGTCAAGGCTATTTTTCAAAGGTAGAGGGGTGGAGAAAAATGAGAAATTTTGCATTTTTTCCCAAAAGTTGTAAAAGGTAAAGAGAAACCCTCAGGCCCATTTTAACTTAGATCTTCCACGTGGACAGTCTAAATTAAAAAGAGAAATCAACAATAATTGTGTGTTTGTATCTGATTTTCCACCATTTTTGCTCCAAATCTCCTAGAGATGTAAGTTTTTATGATTTCTTGATGTCTCATACATGCCAAACAAAGAGGAGGATTAATTTGATATATATATTTGGTGGAGAAGATCTAAAAACATCTTTTACCATTAAGATGTGATCTGACTATCAGATTCGATCTGATTTTCCAATCTTTCGTTCCTTGGCACGCAAAAAACCAGATTTGATAGATTAGAGGAGGAAGTAGTTGGCATGTGAGATGAAGAGTGATTTAATAGATGAAAGAATTGAATGCTGGAAATATTTGAAGATATTTTCCCTCTGAGAAACTAACAACTTTTTTACAAATCTGATTCTGGGAATCATGATCAAAATCGTAACATGCAATGGTGCTTTGAATGTTTTTTGTTTTGCGGTGAAAACTCTGTTGTAGATTAAATGTTATAAATTGCATGCATTTTTCATGTAAATAGTGTGAGTGTTAGAGGTCAGGAGTGAATTCCTAAGAGAAATGTTTGATAGAGCCCATCTTCCTGAGAAACCTGTTTATTTCTTTTGTTTTAAAACTTGATCATGCTAAGGTGGTTACAAGTGTACATCCATTGACTGAAAGAGGGTTTAAAACCCACAAGCGAGGATCATGAGGGATGACATGCACATCAACAGATGTGTGAATGACAGTGTGAAGAGATCTTGGGATGAGCGAGCATCAACCGAATGTGCATGCAAATATTTGAAACATAGGTAGAACCTGGTTAAGCCATAAAAATATCCTCTATCTCATAGATCAAATGTGGTGTACATATAGGAGGTGTTCAGTAACCCCCAATACTGCAATCATGAAAACTTGAGTAGAGAGTAGGAGTTACATTCTTAGAATAGAAGTGTAACTCCCAATGACGCACTGATGTAATGACGCATTGATGCACTGATGTGGTGACGCACTGACCCATAATAGAATCTCATAATGACCACTAAATGACACATGGACCTACGATCTCACGTAAGTGATATGACTCACCTAACGATGTGGAAAATAACACACACCAAAACCCCCCTTCATCATAACTTAGGATGAGGTGGAAAGTCATAAACGAGAAATGGGTCCTGACACAAAGCCTTATGAGGTACCCATGTACAAGAAAAAGATACCAAGTAGTGAAGGAAGACCCAGTGGGAAAAAAATCCACCACAAGAGAACAAAACACTCTCTAATCTAAGAAAGATGCCAAATATGGGTCCCAGATCTAGACAAGCCTAAAAAGGTACCCATGTACAAAGAGGCAATATCTCGGAAAGAAGAAGAAGAGAGAAGAAGAGGGAGATGAGAGGAATGTAGAAGATGCCATGGATGGATCTGAACTCTGCAGCTCTAGGAAGTCTCTGAGAAGAATGTCGATCATGAGATCATCTGCCTCTAGACTGAAGAAGAGCCACCCACAATGAACTGTGTGCCTACCCTTAGGAAGGACATAAATAACGTGTTGGAAGTCTACCCACTCCGTGAAGGAAACCGAAGGTAGAAACACAAAGAACTCTGAGTCTGGTGCATGGAAGTGTGGCACAGGTCTAGCGAGTGAGTGCCAAGGAACTGAAGGTAATGCCACATGCATAGAACTGTTAGAGTGAAAAAGAGGAACACTCGCAGAAAGGATGTCCAAGTGATGTGAAGGGAACAAAACATCCTCCACAACAGAAAAGGGATCCACAGCTAAGGGTGGATCAATGAAGGTCTCCAGAAATGTGGAAGTGACATGATTCCTAGAAGGGGCACTCCCAACAACAGAGATGATGAAATCCTCTGAAATACCTGTAGATGGATGAGGGACCTGTAGTGCATCACAAGTAGACTCTGTGAAAAGATGACTAAGGTCAGGTAGATACTCGTCCCAATAAGGGGGCTAAACAAACAGAAGAGCGATGTCAGATAGGTATGAGTCATCCAATGAAGGTAAAGGAGTGTAAGGGGCCTTGCACACTAGAAGTGGAAAGGAGGAAGGTGTGATGATTGTGTGAGACTGAGTAGGAGACTTCTTGATATCTGATGAGATGTGTGAAGTTTCAACACTCTCTGGAATAGTGAGAGAAAGAGAAGAAGAGTCCTCTGTAGTAGTCTTGACATTAGAAATGGGTGCACAATCCTCTTGATCAGAAGTAGAACCAAGCGAGTCTATGTTAGTGGAACTATCATCACATGAAGAAGAGGAGACAACTGAGTCAACATCAGCAAAAAAGGCAGTAGTATGTGAAGGGTCTCCATAGAAGGACTGAAGAATCCTCCAGACACGGTGAGGTGGATCTGAGTCTGACACATGAAACCAGAGAGATCTAGAGACATGCATCATCATGTGACCAAAGACATGGTCACAAGTTTTTAGAAAGTCCTCTAGATGACGATGATCAGTGGGTGCAGGAATTGGCCCAAGCAAGAAGGGTAAAATACCCTTGTGGGTGAAGTAACGTTCCATGGAAGCACGCCAAGCTGAGTAGTTCCCTCTCTTGGTGAGAAGTGGTGGAGGTTGTAAGGAAATCCTATGATGCTCAAGTCTAGAAAGAGCACTCTCCATGATGAAAAATGCAAGATGCAAGGTGCACGAAAGCAAGACGTCGGACTCGGCTGATAATGCATCTTCGTGTGAAAACCCAAGAATACAATCAACCCCCCTAGAATGCAGCACTTTATAAAGTAATGCATTTACAAAAATGATAATCCCATCATGTAGAATGCAAAAAAAATGCAAATTTGACTAAATAAGTGCTCAGATCAAAGCAACGAGTCAAAATTTATAACAAAAAACAATTCCCGCAACTGATGAGAAAATGTAATAAATGCTGCAAACGCATTAAAAAAATGCCTGAAACAAGTGCAAACGGTATCGTGTGACTACTCATTGAAAATGGCATCAAATTTTAGCAAGGGTTTTTTTTTCTTGTGAGGGGGGATTAGCCTCCTGCCAACCCTGGACCTCGCCCTCCATCTTCGATGCTCGTAGGAGGGTTGATAAAACAAGCCAAAAAACAACCTTAAAAATTATTACAATGCCATTAAATGAATGTTTTAATTTTTAACACCTTAAAACATTAACAAAAAGGTGGAAAGGAGTGGGCCCATGCTAAGCTGGTTTGTGCTACACAGGTCGAGCTGGTCACGAGCTGGCCCTGGTCAATGTTGGGGAGAAGTTGAAACCACCAAAGTAGAGGCACCAACCACGTGGAGGAACCTGTGTGCAAAGGTTTTATAGGTCGCTATAGGAGGTGGAGCCACTGGAGCTGAGGCCACATGTCAATGTTGTTGAGTGAAACTGCTGGGAAGAGTTGAAACTCCCATAGTAACTGCTGAAAACCAATCCAGAGGAAGATAGTGTGTTGGAGGCCCAAGTTGGTAAGAACGTCGAGGTAGGTAGTGAGAAAAATAATTCACGGGGGATAGTGTAGAGCCAAGCTTGACCGGCATGGAAGAATCTGGATCCCTTTCGATGTAGGGAGCTCACGAAAACAACAATCAATGACGCAAGGGAAAAAGTTGAAGTCCTGAGTTGAACAGGGTGAGCATGATGACAACGACTAAGGCAGATAGGGACAGAGATCGGGAAGACAGTCAATGCACGAGTAGCTAAGAAGGGTCACGAGAAGCCAAGTCAAGTGCCACCCGATCAATACATAACTCACAGCCAATGCAAAAGAGCAGGGTGCAGTGAGCTTCAAACCACTTGTATATAC
The DNA here is from genome assembly GCA_019776745.2 of Taxus chinensis. Classification (NCBI taxonomy): domain Eukaryota; kingdom Viridiplantae; phylum Streptophyta; class Pinopsida; order Cupressales; family Taxaceae; genus Taxus; species Taxus chinensis. The sequence goes on along the minus strand of CM034154.1, from coordinate 630,464,960 downwards.
GTTGAGTTAAACAGAGAACAACCAAAGGCTGAGCTATCAAAGCATGAGTTGAGAATGCATGCAAATAGGCCTAGTTCAACTGAGCCTGTAAATGTTTAAACCATGAGTAGAGCAGACCAAACCATGAGCTATCGAGCCAATATAACCCGACGCAGAAGATCAAGGCTGAACCGAGTGGAAGAAATGGTCGAATAAGAGAACATGAATCTAATTAAATAGAGCCGAGTTGGGGCAGTGGGATCCTATAAAACAGATCTCGAACCTTTTAACCACTAAAAACCAAAAAAACCACGATCAAACCCATGCAAGAGGTATGACGCCCAAATCATTGCAAGTAGACCACATGTAAATGATAGCTTGCACAAGAAACTACAAGATGAAGAGTAGTAAGCAACTATTGTGAGAAACACGATTCCGATCCCCCTGCTCTGATACCATGTCGGAGGAATGAAAAATATCTAGAGGGAATATGTGACCACCAAAACATTGCTCTCAACCGCAAAGCGATGTAGCTTCAAGATCAAAGCAAGAAATCATTCAAGGAAGCAATGTGCATGCATTGAGGAAAAAAAAGCTGAAAAGACCAAACTCTATTCCATTCCCTGTGTGTTTCTCAATATGAAAGGGTGTAAAAATATTAGTGGGGTGTGTAACTCCCCCACAAATGTAGCCATCGAGAAGTAGGAGTTACATTCCCAGAATAGCCAGTCAAATGTAACTCCAATGACACTCTATGATGCGTGTAAGAGCCATAATGACACCCTAGGACACCTAAGCATGGTGAGTCACCTATGTGGAGGTATTCCATGTATTTAAAATATATACATGGAAAATAACCTACACCAACATTGACAAGCTTTGAGATTGTTCTAGAAACTTTCCCCTGCTGATGAATTTAATCAAATTTGAGTTAATCTGTGTTGATTTTGGGAAAAATTGTGTCTGCTTCATTTCTAAATGTCTGCAAATAGTTTTTCTTGTTCCCATTGCAATCTTACATTGAAATCTTTATGAATCACACAAGATCTTATCCTTTTGATAGTTTGGTGGCATTTTCAATTTCATTTATTAGAAGAGATTTCATTTGATAGTGAAATAAAAAAAATTAAAATAACTTTACTCCTAGTATGAAGATAACTTTGTTTTTTAGTCTTTGAGGGTATCTTAGGCATGATAAAACAGAGGTCGATAATGTTCAATTACTTTTTTCAATTTGAGCCTTCATTTTGGATTCTTAAAGTTTGTGTGAAAATGTGTTGATCTAGGCCTCCATTGAAGCACACCTTCTGGTTAAAGGAAAATTTTAGCTATTATGAATCATTATGTTGATTAAGCCTTCCATTTTTTGTAAAATCTCTCAAAGATCTGGTGAATCAAGTTCATTCTGCCTCACCTCCCACCAAAAATTCATTTAAAAACAACTAATATTACCCATACTACCCCTTTTTTTCTTGTGTGTGTACAAATTCATAATTTCTATTACCAAAACATGCAAAAGAAATCAGGTTTTCATTGTCTTTAATAGTCTGAACCTTGTTTAGAAAATATCTCCATTATCTAGGGTGATAACTTGTGAGAGTTAGGATTTTTGTATTGATCATATTCAAGGTCATCTTAATAACTTTATAAGGAAGGACATCTCCATCTCCTCAACAAACAACAGGCTACAAAAGGGTCCTCTCACCCTGGTTGAAAGGCACAACCATAAAGTAGTGAGGATAAATCAAATCCTCTTGAGGGTGCTATCCATTTCTCCACATCTAAGTGACTAAGAGCAAGCTACATTTCCTCTCTGACTACAAAATGACACTCAACATGATCTATCTGTCTCTAAGCTTCATGTCAAATCTATGATGGTTCTCAACTTCTGAGCGAGAATCAATTTGGGTACCAACACCGTTTTGGCACCGTTACTAGGGAAATTGTGACTACAGTTCATATTTAGAACCTTGGTACTCATTTCTTATATGCTCTAAATGTTAGTACATTGATTCAACATCATCCTATGTTTAGGCCTGTAATAAGTGTTCAAAATTAAAAGAGTTGTGTGTAATTTTTCCAGTCTCTACAGTTATTGCACTAAGTTTCATTGATAAATCTAGGTAAAGGAAGGTAAGATCATTCCATTTCCAGTTTCTAGTTGTTGACATAAATTTTACATATCATAATTTTTAGTGCATTTGCAAAAATAAGTTAGAAATCCTTAGTGGCGTCTCCATGTTGATCTGATTTTTGATAAATACCATTGTTTTAATCTCTGTCAAGTGAGATTTGTTACTAATATTTACAAAGATGGAATGAAGAAGATATTTCGTTGTTAAGGATCCTGTTAGAAAATTATTTCCAGAGCTAGGAAAAACAAATTCAGAAGGAATAAGATCATGGAGAGTTGTTGGAGATCATCAGTCAAGAAAAGAGATCTCCATTGATTAAAGTGATCATCATATCATAAGAAATTTCCATTCAAGTGATTTTGAATCAGGTAGTCATTTTTTGGAATTTAATTCTCCATTTAGAGAGGGGCCTTCTTTTGAATTTGAAAAGTTTACTTCTAGTTCGGCCCCTGTGTTTTCCAAAGTTGATAGGGTTTTCTAGGAAACAAATCTTTTAGGGGATATCCATTTTTAAATTTATAATCCTATGTTTCAAACACCCCTTATCCCTTATTAGTTTGATTCTCCTCCAAGGTCACCTCCTCAAAACAAAATGGCCCATCCCCCACCCAAACCTCCATTTTTTGTAAACACCTTTGTCCTATAAATTTTAGAGGGATGACAGGTTATCCAAATACAGTTCCCCAAGATTTAAGAAATAGACTACCAAAGTTCCAAGGAAATAATGCTATAACTTGTGATCAATACTTAAATATTTTTATCAACATGATGGAAGACTTTGAGATTGAATTTGAAGATGTATATATCAAATTGTTTATCTGTACTTTGCAAGAAGATGCAAGGGACTGGTATAAATATTTGCTAGATAATTCCATTGATTCTTGGAAAAAAATGAATAATGCACTTAGATTGTATTATGGTGACAAAACAAACCCTAGGTTTCTTTTATCAAAGTTTAAAAATATCAAGAAGAATCCTAATGAATCAGTGCATGACTTCAACACTAGATTTAATAAGACATTGAGGAGATTTCATGTAAGTTTAAGGCCATGTGATGAATCATATCTGATAAAATATTCAAATACTTTTGATAAGAAAGTTGCTTATGATTTGGGGGACAAAAACCCTATTACTTTGAGGCAGGCCTTCACCATGGCTCTATAAATTGAGAAAAACAATAAAACCAATTGGCAAAACCACCTAAGAGGGAGGGTGTGAAACTGGTTAACCAAAAAAAAGCTCAAGCAAGTAAGGATTCTAATTTGGAGGAAGTTGTGAAAACTTTGTCAAGGGTTGTTAAAGAAATATCATATAAATTAGCTGGGAAGAGAAAGGAATTAGGCAGATTTCACAAGGTCAGTACAAGCAACAAGGCCAAGATAGATTTGTAAATCATCCTAGAAATGAGCAGAGATATGATGATAGAGGCAAGGGACCTGTTTGATTTGGAAATAAACAGCCCTAGGCTAGGGAAAATAGAATGGTGCCTGATCCTTTGGCTGCTAGAGTTGTTGTTGTTGAAGAAACAAATGTAATTGATTGGTGTGACAAATGTTTCATTCCCCATGCTCCATGTGAAGTAGATTAACAAGTATAAGAAGAAGTTGATGATTATACTGATGATGATGTTTGCTTTATGGGTTACTCCATGAGCTCACAACAAGGATCAACTTCAACTAAAGTGATAAGTGCTCAAACTGCTGCAAGTTTTTGGGATTGCATCCACCGGGTACCTCTTCTTCTTTCCTCTCATACTTTAGAAATAGATATTCTACAAGATTTTGAAATAACTAATAATGACTTTGAATACTTAAGAGCTTTAATGATAAATAAGTATGATGGAGGAATCCCATCTGAGGAGGATAGGTAGTTGTTGATGAACATTTTTGTTTCCCAAGAAAAGGAGTATAATAGACAAAGTAAAGTTGTCAAAGGGGCAGGACCTTGAGACAAGCCAAAAACTCCATTGCTTTCAAATATTCCTAAAGAGGCTTAGAGCTTCGGTAATACCATTCTATTTCCCCTTCACATGCTCTATCTCCATGTCGTACTTGTATAACTCTATCAAATGCCGTTGACGAGAAATTAGATTGGGTTGCATGAAGAGGTGATGGAGACTCAAGTGATTAGTCCTAAGTATAAATCTCATGCCAAGAAGGAAATATCTCCTTCAAACCAAAGCATGCACAAATGATACCAGCTCAAGGTCATGTTTCAGATAATTGATCTCAGGATATTTTTGTTTGTGAGACTCAAAGGAAACCACATGGCCCTCCTACATCAATAACCCACCTAATCCTTCCGATGAAGCATCTACACAAATGAAGAACTCTCCATGTGGATCTAGCACTGCAAGAATTGGTGTTGACATAAGGTATCCCTTCAGTGTACTGAAGGGATGCTCACATCCATCGGACAAAACAACCTTCTTCCCTTTCTACTAGAGGGAAGTTATGGGGTGCGTAATTCAAGAAAAGCCCTAAATAAATATCCTTTAGTAACCTACCAACCCCATGCAACTGTGTACCTCAGTCACACTAGTTGGCATAGTCCAATCCATAATAGATCAAATCTTGGAAGGATCGACGACGATACTTTCTCCAGAAATTATATGACCCAAGTACTGCACCTTTGACTGAAATAATGCACACTTTTCCAAGTGCTCGTAAAGCTACTGCTCACAAAGACAATACAAAACCTATTGAAGGTTATGCTTGTGCTCCTCACACGTATGTGAGTAAATCAAAATGTCATCAAGAAATATGATCACAAAGAGATCTAACAATTTATGGAATACCTCATAGATCAAACTCATGAACACTATGGGGGAATTTGTCATACCAAAAGGCACTACTATGAACTCGTAGTGGTTGTATCTCGTATGGAAGGATGTCTTATGAGTATCTCCCTCCATGATCCTTAGTTGATGGTATCCAGAATTAGGATCTATCTTATAAAATATTGTGTCTCCCTTCATTTGATCAAAGATATCATCAATACGTGGAAGGGGGTAATGATTCATGATCTTTACTTTGTTTAGCTAACGATAATTAATACACAATCATATAAATCTATCCTTATTTACAAAAAACTCCAGTGTACCCCAAGGGGATACACTAGGATGGATTAGGCCTTTCGCTAGAAGGCCTTCAAGCTGCAACTTGAGCAAACAGAGCTCAGAGGTAGTCATCCTATAAGGTGCTCGTGAGATAGGATCTTCTCCTGGAAGAAAATCAATATGAAAATACATATCAAGTGGGGGAGGTAACCCCAGAAGTTCCCCTAGAAAGACATCTGAAAAATCCCTCAAGATATGATTATTTCCACGTGACGACCCACTAGACTCATCATCAGATCTTTCGCTAACTATGATAGCACGATAAATGACAACCACATCGTGCACACTACTTACGCTGCATAACAGATATGGTGCGAATAGAGGTGGGTCTTCTGAATCTAACTATAATTATCTCCACTCCTAGATCATCTACACATGATATTATCTTACTATAACAATAAACTCTGGCCCTATGTGTAAAGAACCAATCCATGCTTAGAATAATCCCATAGGAACCCAAAGGAAGGATACGAAGATCCAAGGTCATTGAAAAGGGTCCAAGGTCAACTATGCACTCCTTAACTAAGGAGTCCACTGCGAGTTTGGATCCAGAAGCCATCTCCACATCCCAACTATGAATCTACCTAATTGTCACTAGTTCGCATTGCTCTAAGACAGAGGCGGGAAATAAATAAATTTGAGGCACTTGAATCAAATAAAACAGGAATGAAAATTCCCTCAATGTTACCTATCATCTCAATCACCGTGTTCTTGTGTTCTGCCTGGTGGTTCTCAACAGATACATATGTCTTTTAGCTCTTATTCATGTCACCTACTGTATGCTTTGAAAATGGTGCCTTACCCCTATTATTAGGGTTATGAGGGAACTCTCTCCAATGATACCGAAGTACCCTCAACCCATAACAACTATCAGGTCCCCTCAAATGAGAAGAAACTCCTATAGGTACTCTAGTGCTCTATGCCATGGATCTTGATGAACTTATTATGGACTCATGTGGTCACTTCTAATAACCTCATGATGACTTAGCTCTAGGTGGTGCTTAAGTCCTGATTGATACCCTAGGAGTAGGCCCCATACTGCATCCGCTCTTAGCATCTAGTTTTTGTGGAGGCCTAAATGGAGGGCGAATATATTGCTGATGCTACTGAGGTGGCTATTATGGTGGTTTGAATGAAGACTATACAAAAACCATGTCTAAAATGAGGAGGACAATTTGACCCCTTGATTTGCTATCCTGCATCTATTGGACATGACTTCGTACTCCATCTCTAGCCTGCTACGTCCTCCCCCTAGTCTCCTCTATAATGTAGGAATTCTTAACGGCCTTTGCTAGATTCTATAGACAATGAATGTATAATTCCCATCCAATGTCCAATTTTAGGCCCATTATGAACCTATAAAACATCACATAATCATCCTGCATGTAGTTCACTTACTGAAGTAAGTCCAGAAAGCATCTCTCAATCTCTTCCACTGTCATAGATGCCTGAAAAAGGTCATGGAACTCATCTATCCTCTACTGAATGAACCTCTTAGAAAAATATCTCCTCCTGAACTACTCCTCAAAGAGCTCCTAAGTGACTGTCTCAGAATCAACATGGAGCTTTTTCTCCTCAGTCCTCCACCAAACCCTGGCTCCGTCTCTCAGAAGGTGGATGGCAACACTCCCCTTAATGTTTCTGGTACACATACATAGCTTAAATCATCCAATCAAGCTGAACAACCATGCCTCTACCTTAAATCCTCCAGTGTACCAAGAGAAATGAGATTTATGGAGTTTCAGGATCTCTCTAATGTAATTTGTTGTTGTGGACTATCTTCCCCTAGGTCTCTCGACATGATCATCATGCTGTCTAGGGCTCCTAGATTTGTCCTAGTTTCTTGGAGCACTGTCTCCATGACCTATCTGTGGTGAATATCATATGACTAACTCCATGGTGGGAGTTCTCTTCCTTAAAATCGTCACTATGTGGGGAAGGTACACAAGCCTTTACTGATGGCTCTATGTCCTTTCTAAAGTGTCTCCCTCCCAAGGATCCTCCGCATATGACAACATTAATATCCTCTAATGTATGAAGTATATTAGGTAATATAGTTGTTACTACCTAGTCTAGGGGTGGTAAGTCTAGTTCCACATGCAAGAACCCTTCGCATGGTCTACTCCTCCTACAAAGACCAAGGCGAGAGTTAGTATATTAGTCTAGATTATGTTTCAGTTTTCTAGGTTTTATTCATGTAAAATATCATGCAAGTTGTGTGATATAGGTTTATAATTGCGGTATGTTTTATTGTTATGTCTTATGTCTCAAAGCATGCTCAGGGTCTAAGTGTTGAACCCATGGCTCTGATGCCAAGTGTATTGCCCACAATTTCGACGTTCTAAAACCCACATCCCCTTAAGGACAAAATTTAAAACCCATGTAGCAAAATTTTAATTAATATTACTTTTTTTCAAATAAAACACATAATGGGGTCTGTTTTTGACCCCCCAATCCATAGGTAGGGTTGGTATAATAAATTAAGAGGTGTGGGAAAATCTTAGCTTGTCCCACAAGCCTTGAAAAATGGCCCTTAAGCCCAAATACGAAATTCCAAGGTAAGGTAGAGTGTACAACACTCAAATTCACTTACACTCAATCAAAATCACATAGTCGATAAGACCAATAAGTCTAATAAATGACTCCATTTATCACATCCATAAATAGCTTAACAACATTATTTTATTACATAATAAAAACACATTACTCAATAATGATTAAATAAATTACATCACATATAAACCACATACTCAACAATAAATAAACAAAAGGGAAGAATTGCACACATAATCTAAGGTCACAATTAGAGGTCATCCCCCCCATGGGGATCCCCTTTAAAAACAAAACAAAACAACAGCATTAAACAAGCTGCCATGGTGACCTTTGTTATATCCATCAAGTATTCTGTTGTGGTTGGTCTCCAATCCCCTTGTTGATTGTTGTGATATAATTAACTACAAAAATCACACAATACCTCCTTCACCTCGTGGCCACATCAAAACATCCAAGATAAAATATAGGCACATAAATCAATAACCACCCTTATATATCTAAATCATCATCTCAACTAAACAATGTTATCATTTGTCTAATTTTTTCAACAACATCTCAATTCTTCTACCTTTTATCAATATCAACAAGATTACAATATTAGTTCAACAGATATATCATAGTCAACATGACGAGAATTCTGAATGTCAGTAACATATATGCTAACAACACATAATCATCATCAATATAAAATGTCTCTCTATGTCTCTAAGAATCCACAAAAATAATACTATGAATCACAATCCATCAAAAATAAGGACATCTATATCATTTAACATCATGTTAAACCAAAATGATATAGTAATATCGACGTCTAATGTTAACAATAATCAAAATCAAATATAATAAGTGTCAAAGAGGAATTGGCACTACATTTGGGCTCATCCTAAAACATCACCATGCTATTGGCATGACAAAAATCTTCATACAAAATTTGGGCCTTGGGATCATCAGTCTTTTGGAATATGTATTATGCATGTCTTTCCAGGAACAACTTCTTCATCTTTCCATTTACTAGAATAAGAATTTGAGATTAGTCTATTTGTATTTCACCTCCAAATTCCTTACACAATTTCCTACTCAACAACATACCATTAGATAGGGGTATGTGTTCAACCAAAATGGTGGCCTTAACTCTTTTATCAAGAAATGCAACAAAAGCTACTTAAGCATCCTTAATTCTCCCAACTAGCAGCACCTCTTTAGTCTCCATTGAGTAACATGACTCAAAGGTTGAGGTCAAGGCGAGGCCAAGGGCAGGGGTAACTTTAGCAAGCATTAGATTGTTAGATTCTCCTAAGTCGATGACACAATTGCTGATTTTATGGCCATGTATTAGAAGTTTGACATAAAAAGGATTGATATTGTCAGCGGTTGAGGGTGTAGAAGCCATAAAATTCTATTGAGAAGGAGAGCTAGGAGTAGGATAAATTTATTTAGTAGTTGTAGGAGATTTATTAGCTTTGGATTTGAAAAATTTAACCCCTTGATCAAATCCTTCAGGGTGATTTGATAGAATTCTTCCTCAGAAATCTAAATTTTAGTCTTTTTTTATATGGTCAACTATATCAGAACACCCTATGGTGGATGACACTTCCTCGTTAGACATGGAAGAGATTTTGGGTTTATCATCCTCTGGGGCTGAGGGGTTTTTTGGTATAGGAGTAGAGGGCGTAGTTGCTTTAGGTAAAAAAGTCAAGGAAGAAGAAGCATTAAATGATGAAATAAGTACTCACCTTCGTAGTGGAATGAATGGGTGTTCCTCTCCTCGCAACTATTGTTAATGCATAATCACAGCATCCCATCCCTAAATTTCTACAACTCGATGGGTTAAAAATCTCAGTGTGATTGCAAATCATGGATCGTTTCCCAAAGTTTGGGACTTTGCAATCAGGAAAGATCTCCTGATGAAGGTCGGTTCCTATTCCTTTTTTTAGGTGCACAATTTTTCAGAGGATATAATCTAAAATATACTCTAACTTATTAAGGATACAAGGTTAAGAAGATGAAAGAAAATAAACCTAATCTAATAGAGGTGATGCACCAAAGGAATGTTGAACACTTGCTTTGCCAATTAAACAAAAACAATCAAAAAATGTACTAAAACCACCATGCATAAATAACCAAGATTGTAATGAGAGATCAAGAAGATGCAATGAACATAAGATATGGTTGAAATCATCCATAGACTTATTTTCTTGCTCCAAAATTTTTATACAGTCCATTACAATGGCCAGGAGAGAAGATTACATTTAAAGTTTAGATAGGAGGTTTTAACTCCACAAGATCACTTACAAGCAGATCCCTTACAAGCAGAAGAAGGGAGGGTGCAAAGCCCAAAAATGTCCAAACTTTAGAAAAATTCCCCTCCTCATTATATATAGGAAGAATGAGAGAGGGGGACTGAATAATTTTGAAATCTTACTCCAACGACCCAAAAATGCATTGAATTTTCTTGCAACAATGAAGGTTTCCAGGAAAAAAAAAACCCATACTCCCATGTACGGTTCCTTGTTGGGGAAGATAGGAAGCCCATACTTCATCATTGGGGTAGGTGAGAAGTTTGACACCTTCAAAAATGGTGGACTGTATTTCTTAATTTTGAATAACTTAGTCTCACAAATTTTGAAATATTTCATATTTGCATAGAAGACGCCAAGATATTTCCAAAAAGTCCTTTCTTATGCATATCCAAGATCCGAGTCAAAAGTTATGGCCATCTAAAGGTCGAGGTGTCATTCTGTAAAAATGTTGGAATGAGAGTTTTGAAACTCCAAAATTCTGAAATTCGGACTTTCAGGTTTCAAAGTTTCGGAATTTGAATTGTGATTTTTTTGTTTTGGGTTTCCAAACTTCTGAAACCTCGAACCTTGAAATTATAAAAGTTTGAAGTCCGAAAATTTGAAATTTCAGACATTCGGACTTCAGGTCTTTGGAAATTATTGGTCTCTTTTCCATTTTTCTCATCAAAGACTCCAAAGTCTGAAATGCCAAACCTCTTAAGTCCGAAAAATCCACCACGTTGACCCCGAAACATGCATTGACTTTCGAAACCCTAAAACCAGAAAGACTGAAATTTCAGATTTTTAGACTTCAAGATTTAAGACTTTGTCAATCCCTTTACTGCTCCCCATTCACCGAGATCCCCAAAACCCCAAAACCCAAAAGTCTAAAATTTTAAACTTTCAGAGTTTCAAATTTCTACTTTTTTCTCAGTTTTTCTATTTTGTTGCATCGAGATCCCCAAAACCCACAAGTCTGGATATTGAACTTTCAAAGTTTTAGGTTTTAGAACTTATTCCTTTTTTCCATTTTGCTTGGTGAAGACTCTGAAATTTTCAAACCCAAAAGTCTAAATTTTTGGACTTTCAGAGGTTAGGGTTTTAGAGATTTTTATCTTTGTTGAATCCTTGAAATCTGCCTTAGCCCATTTCTAAAAAAATCTCCACCTCCGAAGTCTAAAACCCAAATTTCAAACTTCTTCTTTTCCAAAAATATTTACAACTTTCTCGGACCATTCCTTTCTCAGCTAACCTTGAAATGCAAGCTCTCTTAATGGATCAAATCCTCCATTTTTGTTGCGTGCAAGCTTTTGTTACACTTTGATGTTCCTTAGCCACCCCTTGATTTCCTGACATTGCATTCCCATTGTCAAGCATGCCTACAAAATGATTTTTTGTAATTGAATTCGAGCTCCCATGGTTGAACCAACCTCTCCATTTTCCCCCTGTGTAAGGTCATGTTTGTTCAAATTTTCCTGAGGGGAAAAATTGGATAACAACTACTAGTATGGTGACCAAAACTTTCTTATTTGTGAGGCTACACCACTTCCTTCTACTTATTCAATTCCTCTCTATTCATAACAACATAAGATTCATTGTTGATGTCTATAACTACTTCATCATAATTATCATCTTCATCGTCTATTCCTTCAGTGGTAAGAAAGTTGACTTGAGAGTCATCTGCATCCACATGAAGTTCTTCTAGTTCTTCTTCAAGTTCATCCACCTCTTCTGCTTCTATGTCATCATCAAGTTCCTATACTTCACAAGTTTTGTTCACTGGAAGTTTAACAGGAGGGGCTTCTATTGCCAGTTTTGGTTAAGTTGGAGGTATATGGTTTCTTGGTGGAAAATTCCTTTGTTGAATGTCCTTATATGGTACATTCTAGGAAAGTTTATTTTTGATTGCAATCAAATCATTAGCTATCTTTTAAATCAATTGATCATAACTATATCCACTTGAAGTAGAATCCTTGACCTTAGGTGGTTCTTTTCTCAACTTACCTGACATAATCAGGTCATCCTCTACACTAATGGCCAATTCTTGATTCTAGTCAAGATTAGCAAATTTTTCTCTCCTTAATGCATAACTCACCTTTGGTAACTGAAAATTTAGGAAGAAAATTTTAAGAACTTGATCAACAAGACGAGTAGCAGTCGAGATTTTATTAACTAATTTATTGAATTTAGCTAAAAAATTCTACATAGGTTTGTAAGGATCATTATTTATCTAGGAAATTTGTGCTAAGAGAGCAGGAACATCTTTATCTAGCTTGAGCTTGATCTCAAATTGAGTTTGCATAGTATTCTAACAGGTAATTAAACAAGGCGGGAGATGATAGAACCAATCTGCAACATTATCTTGTAGATTTTTGATAAAACTTCTAAGTGACACATCTTCATGCTTCACTCAAAGAAATGCACATGTGACAATAAAGAATACTATGTGCTCATCTGGTTGTACTTTACCATCACCTCTAAATTTAGTAAAATTATTTCTATTACATTTAAGTAAGTCATGCAGATGTTGTGGAAGAGCTAAAGGCCGAACTCGCTGGCCCCAAGGAAAAGGTGTTGCCAGTGTAGGAAAGATAGTTTGTACATGGATGGAAGTACCTACTAAAACCAAAGACGGAGCACTAGGACTTTCCTATGGCTAGGTGTTACCACTTTCTTGAGAGGATGAACCAGCTCTATCATTTTTAGGAGGATTTCTTGAATATATTTTACTTCTACCTCTTCTCTTTCGAGTTAATTGAAAACCTTGTTATTCCAGCAACTGAAAATTAGGATCTTCTAAATATTGGGCTCTTTATCCTCATGTGTACCTCCTTTATGCTAGCATTTTATGACTACGGAGTTACTTGAAGTTTATCTAGAGGGAAAAATAATATGTGTCATACAGTGGGTGTGAAAAAACTATTGGCTAGAAATTTGGTCTCTAGACTCAAGCAACAATTTAGGGGATAATAGTCCCTCCTCCTTGTGGGAGAGGTTCCATTATTCACAAAAAAAATTAAAATCTACCTATTTACAAATATACAACCTAACAATATCCACATGAGTATTTTGGTGTAAAGAATGCTTCCATATCCAATTATTCTTAGTACTAAAGATGAAAAGTTATGCAAATTTTTTAAGAGGAAACAATAGTTTAAATGAGCAATATTGGTAAGAAGAGACACAAATTTCAACTTTCCATCTACAAGGAACACAATTTTTCTCCTTGGTCATACAAGATTACTCACTATTGTTAAGAAAAAAAAAGTGAACAAGGTAACACTTTCATATATAGATATTGGATAATAATACCTTACTGATGCATGCATGAAACCTAAAAATCACATGAACCTATATATTTGAAAAATCCACAATATATAAATGCAGCAGAAAACAAAGCTCTTTACACTATAACATATGAACCGAACACAATTTCACATTCAAATATTTTAAATTCACATTTTTAAATTGAGAGATAACAATAGAAAGAACATATGAAATACGAGGGATGAGCTTCTTCTGTATTGATTTCAACCATTTTGTATCTTTACATTAAAAACACCAAAATCCAACAAATCCTTTACAATGAGAGAAAAAAACTTATATAGGCAGAGGGGCAGTTGTAGCCAAATTTCTCTAATACAATTCTCTTTTTAATTAAGTGTTACTGTACGCTGGAAAAGTGACAGGAGAGCGTGAGAATCTACAAGTGACTCTTCCACGTACCCGACCTCTCGAGGTCGTGCCGAGACAGCCGGTGGGGGTAGAATATGCAGACAAACTAGTTAGGCAATCTAATGTCTTCGACACGCACTAGTGGAATTTGTGAATCTAAGGCAAAGAAGGCCCTTCTAACTTGGACTGGTGTGATAGATCGATCAGCAAGGATGACTGCTCAAAGGCTCCAATCAATATCGAGCTTTGGCGTGATTCGATCTATGGGTTGTGGAATACGTGGAAAATGACCTGGGATTGTTTCATGTATATCTCCTGATAAGGTCATATGGTGGATGATGAATATAATTGACTCTACGGACGATCTTCTAGCCTAGTCCAGAATTCCCTAGCTTTGTTAGCCGCTGTATCTAGTAAAGACAGTTGTTTGTTTGATGATGATAGGTGGAAGTGGAGTAGACCTAAAAATACCAAGGTGCATAGGCTAGCATCTATATCGGATTGACCTGTGGATTCGTTGGGCTGTGGGATCTGTGGATCACAACCATAGATTCTTGGTTGTTACGGTCCTGTTATGGTCATACGCGAGATCAAGTTCTAATCCCTAGTATCCAGTAATCGTAAGCTTTCTCAGCTTCTACGTTTAGAACCAACAGTTGTGCAATCTTCTCAGAATACCTCACAGGCGTTCTTGCGACCTGGATTCTTAAGCTGGTATCTATATCTATGAGGGTGTCTCCAGCGTCTGGCTGTGGAACTAAAGGATCACACCCGAATGTTTGTTCTCTTTCGAGCCCTTCTATAGTCATGTGGATATTTTCTAGGGTAATCTGTAGTTTGGCTGACTTGACCAAAACGCATGTGCTTGGTCATCTTCTATGTTTAATCCTCTTAACTGTGAACTGATCAGTTGTAAATCTGTGGTTGTTCAGAATACTTGTATCCTGAGATTTTGGTCTATGTCAACTATCGCTGTGACAAGGTTTGGTTGAGGCACGATTGGCTCAAATATATATTCCCTGGGCTCTTGAGGTCCCGTGATTGTCATACAAAACAAAATGCAATCTAACTGTAATGAAATAAATTCTAACTACGTGAAATAAATCTAACTGCATATAACTTTTATCTTTCTAAGAAATATTCTAACAATTTTAATGAAAGCAAACTATTTTTAAGCGTATTTAGAAATAATGACTAAACAATAATTTAAAACAGACAAGATAACCGAGTGTGGTTATTTGCCTGTGCGATTTGTAGAATTATTCTAAATAAATAAAATAACTTGTCTAATCTACCTACAAGATTCTCGATCCTACCTCAGAAGTGAGGAGTGAATCATAGTTTCTCAGAAACTATCAATCCCCACAGCTTCCCTGGCAATATCGAGAATAGAATTTACTGAAATAAAGCGATTAACTACTCTATTTGATATGATTCTGACTAGAACTTTGAAATTTAAAACCTGGATTCCTCAGAACAGTGGCGAATCTGATGGTGTATGTATGATCTCATCCCCTCAGTATGATCTTCTCGTTCTTTCGTGTTCACTTGGATCCAGAAAAGCGTGTAATGCTAGCACCGATAGGAGTAGATTTTGGGACAAGGACAGCTCAGAATGCAGACCGAGAATGCGAGTAGGAGAGGGATAGCGCAAGAGTACAGAGCTTGGCTTATGCGATTCCTAGTGGGATTTTACTGCGAGTCATGCAACATGAAGCGACCAGAACCTGCGACTATCCTATACGAAGAGCAAAACCTGGAACTTTAATGGCTTCCTAAGCTATTCCGTTTCAAAATAAAGACACTGCTTGCACAAGTTGGATATGTGGCTTACCAACAGCTAAATAAAGCTAACCAGGTATATAATGAATTGAACTAAGAACTCTAAGGCATGATGAATACAAATCTACAGCAAAGAGGAATCAGAGGCAAGCTTCTAACTGGATTGGATGGAACAACAGCACTGCTTGCACAAGATGGGTCTGTGGCTTACCAACAGCTGAACAATACTAACCAAGTATGAAAATAAACTATGCTAGCAATCCTAAGCAAGCTAATAGACCAAAACACTAAAAATCAGAAGACTCTAACAAAAAATGGTCACCAAAAACTCCAGACCAAAATCTTCACCCCATTTGCATGTGCACAACCATGCAGTTATAGGAATTCCAACACTCAAAAACCAAAACCAAATTGAACTCCTAAACAATAAACAAAGAAAAAACACTGTTCCAGGGGACCAAAACATAAATGCCTGCCCAAGTAGGCAAAGAAAAGCTGGTGAGTCGTGATATTTCACACGGGTCGCGTCAAAGATCGTTCTAGAAAACGCGCACAGGACCGCCGCCCTGCAGGGCGTTGTGGTTTCGTCACTGAAGGTCAAGAGGCCAAGGAAAGTGGGAAAAAGGAGAAAACAAAGGGCGCGAGGGCTAAGCGGGGCATGCGGGATGTTAACGCATACTCCGAGGGCTTTTCCGGATCCCGAACACCTTGCGAGGAGACCTGTATCATCATCGGGGCACTGTTACACTGTTCTGGCAGTACCAATACCCTACATTTTTGGGGTACGTACATATTACCCCCTCGGAGAAGTGTTTTATCCATGAAGAGGCATATAAAACGGTGGGTCCGAGCATGGCAGTCCCGAAATGGGGAGTTAGAAGCTATTAACTACTCTATTTGATATGATTCTGACTAGAAATTTGAAATTTAAAACCTGGATTCCGCAGAACAGTGGTGAATTCGATGGTGTATGTATGATCTCATCCCCTTAGTATGATCTTCTCGTTCTTTCATGTTCACTTGGATCCAGAAAATCATGTAATGCTAGCACCGATAGGAGTAGATTATGGGACAAGGACAGCTCAGAATGTAGATCGAGAATGCGAGTAGGAGAGGGATAGCGCAAGAGTATAGAGCTTGGCTTATGCGACTCCTAGCAGGATTTTACTGCGAGTCATGCAACATGAAGCGACCAGAACCTGTGACTATCCTATACGAAGAGTAAAACCTGGAACTTTAATGGCTTCCTAAGCTATTCCGTTCAAAATAAAGACACTGCTTGCACAAGTTGGATATGTTGGCTTACCTGCAGCTGAATAAAACTAACCAGGTATATAATGAATTGAACTAAGAGCTCTAAGGCACGATGAATACAAATCTATAGCAAAGAGGAATCAGAGGCAAGCTTCTAACTGGATTGGATGGAACAGTAGCACTACATGCACAAGATGGGTCTGTGGCTTACCAACAGCTGAACAATACTAACCAAGTATGAAATAAACTATGCTATCAATCCTAAGTAAGCTAACAGACCAAACACTAAAAATTAGAAGACTCTAACAAAAAACGGTCACCAAAAACTCCAGACCAAAATCTTCACCCCATTTGCATGTGCACAAACCATGCATTTATAGGAATTCCAACACTCAAAAACCAAAACCAAATTCAACTCCTAAACAATAAACAAAGAAAAAAAAACTATCCAGGGGACCAAAAACATAAATGCATGCCCAAGTCGGCAAAGAAAAGATGGTGAGTCATGATATTTCACGTGGGTCCCGTCAAAAGAGCATTCTGGAAAACGTGCACAGGACCACCGCTCTGAGCAGGGCAGCGGTTACAGGACCGCCGCCCTGTTCAGGGCGGAGGGCACGAGACCGCCGCCCTGCAAGGCGGTTGTTTCGTCACTGAAGGTCAAGAGGCCAAGGAAAGAGGGAAAAAGGAGAAAACAAAGGGCATGGGGGCTAAGCGGGGCATGAGGGATGTTAACGCATACTCCGAGGGCTTTTCCGGATCCCGAACACCTTGCGAGGAGACCTGTACAATCATCGGGGCACTTGTTACACTGTTCTGGCAGTACAGTACCCTACAATTTTGGGTACGTACAGTTACCACTTAATTAATGAATTACATTTAGTTAGCTCTATTGAGAATCTCATGTCTTCAAAATAACATTTAGAGAAAGAGATTTATGAACTAGAAGAGGGAGCACTTGAAGATGGCGCAACTGAAGTATTTATCATGACTATAAGATATATTAATTTTACTAAGGAACCTAAAATCTCCATGACTCTTGGGATGGTTGTGTTTTCCATAGCATTCAACCACCTTCCCAAGGAGTCTTCCATTTCCTTTTCAATGTCAGCATTCTGCAACAATCCTTTGGTGGCCTCTCAGACAACATTGTGTAACTTTGTAATCTCCCCCATCTTTCCTTTTCTGACAATCTCATACTTGAAAAAATATTATTGATGATTCCATTGAACTTTTATTTGATCTCATCTAATGGGTTCCTTTCTGTAGAGTTGTATTTATAGAAATGACATTGTAGAGCTCAAAATTCAGAAGGTGTCACAAATTTAAATGCCTCTCCTTTTTGTGCCATGCTCTTTAGCTCAAAGATTTCCTCCTCAAGTACCTTGATCTTCCACTCAATACTGAACACCTATTTTCTTGAAAGATTACTTTTTGAAGCATCAAAATCTTTTTGTTCAAGGAGGATTTTCTCATCTATAGAATTCCTTATCCTAGAATTATGAATACATTCCAACTAAATTTTAAGCTCCTCCTCAGATCTAGTGATTACTGTATCAAATTTACTTTGAGCCAAGAAATTTTTTCATACATGTTATAGGCTTCATATATAAAATTTAGAGAAATCCAACATCCCTTCCAAAAAGTCTTCAACCGCTCTATCATATGAAACATGTTTATAAATATCATTGATTGTTTGAACATATTTATTAGAAATAATAGTGGTAGGAGGAATTGATGAGAAAGGAGTAGGATCAAGAAGTTTATCATTGGAAAGAAAAGATGTTATGAACTAGAAAGAATTTGTAAGTGTTCTTCTAGCTGCTCCTATGTATGTCTACCTCATTCTACCCTCTCAATGTCTCTTGAGATTGTTACCTTCAAGTTCTGAACCTCTCCCTCGAGAGTAGATTCACACCATGAGATTATTTTCAGTTCCAGGTCAGTACCGGTTAAGTATTTTTCATCTTTTTTTCCTCTTGGCTTTGATATCTCCAAATACTATTTACTCTTTGAATAAGAGAAAAACCTTGAAGTAGCCTTGTATTTTTTAGTAGGAGGAGTGGGAGTTGTATTGATGACGGAAGCTACAACATTAAATCTTGGAGCAACAACTTGAGAAGATGTCTTCCTTTTTTTGTCAATCATGCGTTGGAACCATGTGAAGGAATCACTAGAAGGAGTATAAAGTGTTCCTAATGCAAGTGTGTTAAGAGAACCAAGATTTTGAGCTGCAAATACTTCTAGATTGGGTGTCTCAATACTAGAAGAAGGCACTTCCTTGGTTGGTGATTTGAGCTTGGGGATGCTCAACTTTCTATGAATTGGTTCTACAACCTCCACCTTATCTTCATCATCTTCCTCTTTTTCAATTCTCCCACCCTTATAATTAATTTATTCATGTTATTTTGTTTCCTTTCCTTCTTCTTCTAGAAGATTAATTATTTGTTCAAATTCCTTATCCTTTTCTATTTTTTCACGAGTTATTACCTGCTCTATATCATGTTCAACTATATCTTCAATCTTCTCAATCTTTTTAGTCATATCCTTCTTGGAGTACACTTTAGTCTTAGATTATACATGTAAAGGATAAGGAGTTGAATGATTTGGAACCTCTGTGAGTGAAATATAAACCTCTTTATGTGATGAAGAGGCCTCTTGAGAAGAATATTGCTATGCACCTGTCATGTATGCATTCATCTTCTTTTCAAACCAAACCTTTTTCCTTACCAAGACTACGTTAATTATTTCCAAAAGATCATGTTTTTTCTTTTCCAACCAATTAATGGTGAGAAGAGGTGTGTGTTGAATAGTGTTTACATATTCAAGAGAATAAAAATCTTCATTGTTATTTAGAAAATCCTCTATAACTTTATATATATTTAAGTATTTGATCTTTTATAGAGAAAGTCAGGAAAAATATCTTCTTCTCACTTCATACTCATTTGAAAAATCCTCCTAATAGTCTTCAAGAGAAGAACAATTCTAATAACTCATTTTGAGGTTG